>OX387652.1:24854997-24976544 GCA_947568875.1 Fissipunctia ypsillon | reverse complement strand
CACATAACTATAGAAAGGCTGTAGATCCACATAACTATAGAAAGGCTGTAGATCCACATAACTATAGAAAGGCTGTAGATGCACATAACTATAGAAAGGCTGTAGATCCACATAACTATAGAAAGGCTGTAGATCCACATAACTGTAGAAAGGCTGTAGATCCACATAACTGTAGAAAGGCTGTAGATCCACATAACTGTAGAAAGGCTGTAGATCCACATAACTATAGAAAGGCTGTAGATCCACATAACTATAGAAAGGCTGTAGATCCACATAACTATAGAAAGGCTGTAGATCCACATAACTATAGAAAGGCTGTAGATCCACATAACTATAGAAAGGCTGTAGATGCACATAACTATAGAAAGGCTGTAGATCCACATAACTATAGAAAGGCTGTAGATCCACATAACTGTAGAAAGGCTGTAGATCCACATAACTGTAGAAAGGCTGTAGATCCACATAACTGTAGAAAGGCTGTAGATCCACATAACTATAGAAAGGCTGTAGATGCACATAACTGTAGAAAGGCTGTAGATCCACATAACTGTAGAAAGGCTGTAGATCCACATAACTATAGAAAGGCTGTAGATCCACATAACTGTAGAAAGGCTGTAGATCCACATAACTGTAGAAAGGCTGTAGATCCACATAACTATAGAAAGGCTGTAGATCCACATAACTATAGAAAGGCTGTAGATCCACATAACTGTAGAAAGGCTGTAGATCCACATAACTATAGAAAGGCTGTAGATGCACATAACTATAGAAAGGCTGTAGATCCACATAACTATAGAAAGGCTGTAGATCCACATAACTATAGAAAGGCTGTAGATGCACATAACTGTAGAAAGGCTGTAGATCC
Organism: Fissipunctia ypsillon; assembly: GCA_947568875.1. Classification (NCBI taxonomy): domain Eukaryota; kingdom Metazoa; phylum Arthropoda; class Insecta; order Lepidoptera; family Noctuidae; genus Fissipunctia; species Fissipunctia ypsillon. The sequence goes on along the minus strand of OX387652.1, from coordinate 24,975,679 downwards.
ACATAACTATAGAAAGGCTGTAGATCCACATAACTATAGAAAGGCTGTAGATCCACATAACTATAGAAAGGCTGTAGATCCACATAACTGTAGAAAGGCTGTAGATCCACATAACTATAGAAAGGCTGTAGATGCACATAACTGTAGAAAGGCTGTAGATCCACATAACTATAGAAAGGCTGTAGATCCACATAACTATAGAAAGGCTGTAGATGCACATAACTATAGAAAGGCTGTAGATCCACATAACTATAGAAAGGCTGTAGATCCACATAACTATAGAAAGGCTGTAGATGCACATAACTGTAGAAAGGCTGTAGATCACATAACTGTAGAAAGGCTGTAGATCCACATAACTATAGAAAGGCTGTAGATGCACATAACTATAGAAAGGCTGTAGATCCACATAACTATAGAAAGGCTGTAGATCCACATAACTGTAGAAAGGCTGTAGATCCACATAACTGTAGAAAGGCTGTAGATCCACATAACTGTAGAAAGGCTGTAGATCCACATAACTATAGAAAGGCTGTAGATCCACATAACTATAGAAAGGCTGTAGATCCACATAACTATAGAAAGGCTGTAGATCCACATAACTATAGAAAGGCTGTAGATCCACATAACTATAGAAAGGCTGTAGATGCACATAACTATAGAAAGGCTGTAGATCCACATAACTATAGAAAGGCTGTAGATCCACATAACTGTAGAAAGGCTGTAGATCCACATAACTGTAGAAAGGCTGTAGATCCACATAACTGTAGAAAGGCTGTAGATCCACATAACTATAGAAAGGCTGTAGATGCACATAACTGTAGAAAGGCTGTAGATCCACATAACTGTAGAAAGGCTGTAGATCCACATAACTATAGAAAGGCTGTAGATCCACATAACTGTAGAAAGGCTGTAGATCCACGTGAACTGTAGAAAGGCTGTAGATCCACATAACTATAGAAAGGCTGTAGATCCACATAACTGTAGAAAGGCTGTAGATCCACATAACTATAGAAAGGCTGTAGATCCACATAACTATAGAAAGGCTGTAGATCCACATAACTATAGAAAGGCTGTAGATCCACATAACTATAGAAAGGCTGTAGATGCACATAACTGTAGAAAGGCTGTAGATCCACATAACTATAGAAAGGCTGTAGATCCACATAACTATAGAAAGGCTGTAGATCCACATAACTATAGAAAGGCTGTAGATCCACATAACTGTAGAAAGGCTGTAGATCCACATAACTATAGAAAGGCTGTAGATGCACATAACTGTAGAAAGGCTGTAGATCCACATAACTATAGAAAGGCTGTAGATCCACATAACTATAGAAAGGCTGTAGATGCACATAACTATAGAAAGGCTGTAGATCCACATAACTATAGAAAGGCTGTAGATCCACATAACTATAGAAAGGCTGTAGATGCACATAACTGTAGAAAGGCTGTAGATGCCACATAACTGTAGAAAGGCTGTAGATCCACATAACTATAGAAAGGCTGTAGATCCACATAACTATAGAAAGGCTGTAGATCCACATAACTATAGAAAGGCTGTAGATCCACATAACTGTAGAAAGGCTGTAGATCCACATAACTATAGAAAGGCTGTAGATGCACATAACTGTAGAAAGGCTGTAGATCCACATAACTATAGAAAGGCTGTAGATCCACATAACTGTAGAAAGGCTGTAGATCCACATAACTATAGAAAGGCTGTAGATCCACATAACTGTAGAAAGGCTGTAGATCCACATAACTGTAGAAAGGCTGTAGATCCACATAACTATAGAAAGGCTGTAGATCCACATAACTATAGAAAGGCTGTAGATCCACATAACTGTAGAAAGGCTGTAGATCCACATAACTATAGAAAGGCTGTAGATGCACATAACTATAGAAAGGCTGTAGATCCACATAACTGTAGAAAGGCTGTAGATCCACATAACTATAGAAAGGCTGTAGATGCACATAACTATAGAAAGGCTGTAGATCCACATAACTATAGAAAGGCTGTAGATCCACATAACTATAGAAAGGCTGTAGATGCACATAACTGTAGAAAGGCTGTAGATCCACATAACTATAGAAAGGCTGTAGATCCACATAACTATAGAAAGGCTGTAGATCCACATAACTATAGAAAGGCTGTAGATCCACATAACTATAGAAAGGCTGTAGATCCACATAACTGTAGAAAGGCTGTAGATCCACATAACTATAGAAAGGCTGTAGATGCACATAACTGTAGAAAGGCTGTAGATCCACATAACTATAGAAAGGCTGTAGATCCACATAACTGTAGAAAGGCTGTAGATCCACATAACTATAGAAAGGCTGTAGATCCACATAACTGTAGAAAGGCTGTAGATCCACGTAACTGTAGAAAGGCTGTAGATCCACATAACTATAGAAAGGCTGTAGATCCACATAACTATAGAAAGGCTGTAGATCCACATAACTGTAGAAAGGCTGTAGATCCACATAACTATAGAAAGGCTGTAGATCCACATAACTGTAGAAAGGCTGTAGATCCACGTAACTGTAGAAAGGCTGTAGATCCACATAACTATAGAAAGGCTGTAGATCCACATAACTATAGAAAGGCTGTAGATCCACATAACTGTAGAAAGGCTGTAGATCCACATAACTATAGAAAGGCTGTAGATGCACATAACTATAGAAAGGCTGTAGATCCACATAACTATAGAAAGGCTGTAGATCCACATAACTATAGAAAGGCTGTAGATGCACATAACTATAGAAAGGCTGTAGATCCACATAACTATAGAAAGGCTGTAGATCCACATAACTATAGAAAGGCTGTAGATGCACATAACTATAGAAAGGCTGTAGATCCACATAACTATAGAAAGGCTGTAGATCCACATAACTGTAGAAAGGCTGTAGATCCACATAACTGTAGAAAGGCTGTAGATCCACATAACTGTAGAAAGGCTGTAGATCCACATAACTTTAGAAAGGCTGTAGATCCACATAACTATAGAAAGGCTGTAGATCCACATAACTATAGAAAGGCTGTAGATCCACATAACTATAGAAAGGCTGTAGATGCACATAACTATAGAAAGGCTGTAGATCCACATAACTATAGAAAGGCTGTAGATCCACATAACTGTAGAAAGGCTGTAGATCCACATAACTGTAGAAAGGCTGTAGATCCACATAACTGTAGAAAGGCTGTAGATCCACATAACTATAGAAAGGCTGTAGATGCACATAACTGTAGAAAGGCTGTAGATCCACATAACTGTAGAAAGGCTGTAGATCCACATAACTATAGAAAGGCTGTAGATCCACATAACTGTAGAAAGGCTGTAGATCCACGTGACTGTAGAAAGGCTGTAGATCCACATAACTATAGAAAGGCTGTAGATCCACATAACTATAGAAAGGCTGTAGATCCACATAACTGTAGAAAGGCTGTAGATCCACATAACTATAGAAAGGCTGTAGATGCACATAACTATAGAAAGGCTGTAGATCCACATAACTATAGAAAGGCTGTAGATCCACATAACTATAGAAAGGCTGTAGATGCACATAACTGTAGAAAGGCTGTAGATCCACATAACTATAGAAAGGCTGTAGATCCACATAACTATAGAAAGGCTGTAGATCCACATAACTATAGAAAGGCTGTAGATCCACATAACTGTAGAAAGGCTGTAGATCCACATAACTATAGAAAGGCTGTAGATGCACATAACTGTAGAAAGGCTGTAGATCCACATAACTATAGAAAGGCTGTAGATCCACATAACTATAGAAAGGCTGTAGATGCACATAACTATAGAAAGGCTGTAGATCCACATAACTATAGAAAGGCTGTAGATCCACATAACTATAGAAAGGCTGTAGATGCACATAACTGTAGAAAGGCTGTAGATGCACATAACTGTAGAAAGGCTGTAGATCCACATAACTATAGAAAGGCTGTAGATCCACATAACTATAGAAAGGCTGTAGATCCACATAACTATAGAAAGGCTGTAGATCCACATAACTGTAGAAAGGCTGTAGATCCACATAACTATAGAAAGGCTGTAGATGCACATAACTGTAGAAAGGCTGTAGATCCACATAACTATAGAAAGGCTGTAGATGCACATAACTGTAGAAAGGCTGTAGATCCACATAACTATAGAAAGGCTGTAGATCCACATAACTATAGAAAGGCTGTAGATGCACATAACTATAGAAAGGCTGTAGATCCACATAACTATAGAAAGGCTGTAGATCCACATAACTGTAGAAAGGCTGTAGATCCACATAACTGTAGAAAGGCTGTAGATCCACATAACTGTAGAAAGGCTGTAGATCCACATAACTGTAGAAAGGCTGTAGATCCACATAACTATAGAAAGGCTGTAGATCCACATAACTATAGAAAGGCTGTAGATCCACATAACTGTAGAAAGGCTGTAGATCCACGTAACTGTAGAAAGGCTGTAGATCCACATAACTATAGAAAGGCTGTAGATCCACATAACTGTAGAAAGGCTGTAGATCCACATAACTATAGAAAGGCTGTAGATGCACATAACTATAGAAAGGCTGTAGATCCACATAACTATAGAAAGGCTGTAGATCCACATAACTATAGAAAGGCTGTAGATCCACATAACTATAGAAAGGCTGTAGATCCACATAACTATAGAAAGGCTGTAGATGCACATAACTATAGAAAGGCTGTAGATCCACATAACTATAGAAAGGCTGTAGATCCACATAACTGTAGAAAGGCTGTAGATCCACATAACTGTAGAAAGGCTGTAGATCCACATAACTGTAGAAAGGCTGTAGATCCACATAACTATAGAAAGGCTGTAGATCCACATAACTGTAGAAAGGCTGTAGATCCACGTAACTGTAGAAAGGCTGTAGATCCACATAACTATAGAAAGGCTGTAGATCCACATAACTATAGAAAGGCTGTAGATCCACATAACTGTAGAAAGGCTGTAGATCCACATAACTATAGAAAGGCTGTAGATGCACATAACTATAGAAAGGCTGTAGATCCACATAACTATAGACAGGGCTGTAGATCCACATAACTATAGAAAGGCTGTAGATCCACATAACTATAGAAAGGCTGTAGATCCACATAACTATAGAAAGGCTGTAGATCCACATAACTATAGAAAGGCTGTAGATGCACATAACTATAGAAAGGCTGTAGATCCACATAACTATAGAAAGGCTGTAGATCCACATAACTGTAGAAAGGCTGTAGATCCACATAACTGTAGAAAGGCTGTAGATCCACATAACTGTAGAAAGGCTGTAGATCCACATAACTATAGAAAGGCTGTAGATCCACATAACTATAGAAAGGCTGTAGATCCACATAACTATAGAAAGGCTGTAGATCCACATAACTATAGAAAGGCTGTAGATCCACATAACTATAGAAAGGCTGTAGATGCACATAACTATAGAAAGGCTGTAGATCCACATAACTATAGAAAGGCTGTAGATCCACATAACTGTAGAAAGGCTGTAGATCCACATAACTGTAGAAAGGCTGTAGATCCACATAACTGTAGAAAGGCTGTAGATCCACATAACTATAGAAAGGCTGTAGATGCACATAACTGTAGAAAGGCTGTAGATCCACATAACTGTAGAAAGGCTGTAGATCCACATAACTATAGAAAGGCTGTAGATCCACATAACTGTAGAAAGGCTGTAGATCCACGTGACTGTAGAAAGGCTGTAGATCCACATAACTATAGAAAGGCTGTAGATCCACATAACTATAGAAAGGCTGTAGATCCACATAACTGTAGAAAGGCTGTAGATCCACATAACTATAGAAAGGCTGTAGATGCACATAACTATAGAAAGGCTGTAGATCCACATAACTATAGAAAGGCTGTAGATCCACATAACTATAGAAAGGCTGTAGATGCACATAACTGTAGAAAGGCTGTAGATCCACATAACTATAGAAAGGCTGTAGATCCACATAACTATAGAAAGGCTGTAGATCCACATAACTATAGAAAGGCTGTAGATCCACATAACTGTAGAAAGGCTGTAGATCCACATAACTATAGAAAGGCTGTAGATGCACATAACTGTAGAAAGGCTGTAGATCCACATAACTATAGAAAGGCTGTAGATCCACATAACTATAGAAAGGCTGTAGATGCACATAACTATAGAAAGGCTGTAGATCCACATAACTATAGAAAGGCTGTAGATCCACATAACTATAGAAAGGCTGTAGATGCACATAACTGTAGAAAGGCTGTAGATGCACATAACTGTAGAAAGGCTGTAGATCCACATAACTATAGAAAGGCTGTAGATGCACATAACTATAGAAAGGCTGTAGATCCACATAACTATAGAAAGGCTGTAGATCCACATAACTGTAGAAAGGCTGTAGATCCACATAACTGTAGAAAGGCTGTAGATCCACATAACTGTAGAAAGGCTGTAGATCCACATAACTATAGAAAGGCTGTAGATCCACATAACTATAGAAAGGCTGTAGATCCACATAACTATAGAAAGGCTGTAGATCCACATAACTATAGAAAGGCTGTAGATCCACATAACTATAGAAAGGCTGTAGATGCACATAACTATAGAAAGGCTGTAGATCCACATAACTATAGAAAGGCTGTAGATCCACATAACTGTAGAAAGGCTGTAGATCCACATAACTGTAGAAAGGCTGTAGATCCACATAACTGTAGAAAGGCTGTAGATCCACATAACTATAGAAAGGCTGTAGATGCACATAACTGTAGAAAGGCTGTAGATCCACATAACTGTAGAAAGGCTGTAGATCCACATAACTATAGAAAGGCTGTAGATCCACATAACTGTAGAAAGGCTGTAGATCCACGTGACTGTAGAAAGGCTGTAGATCCACATAACTATAGAAAGGCTGTAGATCCACATAACTGTAGAAAGGCTGTAGATCCACATAACTATAGAAAGGCTGTAGATACACATAACTATAGAAAGGCTGTAGATCCACATAACTATAGAAAGGCTGTAGATCCACATAACTATAGAAAGGCTGTAGATGCACATAACTGTAGAAAGGCTGTAGATCCACATAACTATAGAAAGGCTGTAGATCCACATAACTATAGAAAGGCTGTAGATCCACATAACTATAGAAAGGCTGTAGATCCACATAACTGTAGAAAGGCTGTAGATCCACATAACTATAGAAAGGCTGTAGATGCACATAACTGTAGAAAGGCTGTAGATCCACATAACTATAGAAAGGCTGTAGATCCACATAACTATAGAAAGGCTGTAGATGCACATAACTATAGAAAGGCTGTAGATCCACATAACTATAGAAAGGCTGTAGATCCACATAACTATAGAAAGGCTGTAGATGCACATAACTGTAGAAAGGCTGTAGATGCACATAACTGTAGAAAGGCTGTAGATCCACATAACTATAGAAAGGCTGTAGATCCACATAACTATAGAAAGGCTGTAGATCCACATAACTATAGAAAGGCTGTAGATCCACATAACTGTAGAAAGGCTGTAGATCCACATAACTATAGAAAGGCTGTAGATGCACATAACTGTAGAAAGGCTGTAGATCCACATAACTATAGAAAGGCTGTAGATCCACATAACTGTAGAAAGGCTGTAGATCCACATAACTATAGAAAGGCTGTAGATCCACATAACTGTAGAAAGGCTGTAGATCCACGTAACTGTAGAAAGGCTGTAGATCCACATAACTATAGAAAGGCTGTAGATCCACATAACTATAGAAAGGCTGTAGATCCACATAACTGTAGAAAGGCTGTAGATCCACATAACTATAGAAAGGCTGTAGATGCACATAACTATAGAAAGGCTGTAGATCCACATAACTGTAGAAAGGCTGTAGATCCACATAACTATAGAAAGGCTGTAGATGCACATAACTATAGAAAGGCTGTAGATCCACATAACTATAGAAAGGCTGTAGATCCACATAACTATAGAAAGGCTGTAGATGCACATAACTGTAGAAAGGCTGTAGATCCACATAACTATAGAAAGGCTGTAGATCCACATAACTATAGAAAGGCTGTAGATCCACATAACTATAGAAAGGCTGTAGATCCACATAACTATAGAAAGGCTGTAGATCCACATAACTGTAGAAAGGCTGTAGATCCACATAACTATAGAAAGGCTGTAGATGCACATAACTGTAGAAAGGCTGTAGATCCACATAACTATAGAAAGGCTGTAGATCCACATAACTGTAGAAAGGCTGTAGATCCACATAACTATAGAAAGGCTGTAGATCCACATAACTGTAGAAAGGCTGTAGATCCACGTAACTGTAGAAAGGCTGTAGATCCACATAACTATAGAAAGGCTGTAGATCCACATAACTATAGAAAGGCTGTAGATCCACATAACTGTAGAAAGGCTGTAGATCCACATAACTATAGAAAGGCTGTAGATCCACATAACTGTAGAAAGGCTGTAGATCCACGTAACTGTAGAAAGGCTGTAGATCCACATAACTATAGAAAGGCTGTAGATCCACATAACTATAGAAAGGCTGTAGATCCACATAACTGTAGAAAGGCTGTAGATCCACATAACTATAGAAAGGCTGTAGATGCACATAACTATAGAAAGGCTGTAGATCCACATAACTATAGAAAGGCTGTAGATCCACATAACTATAGAAAGGCTGTAGATGCACATAACTATAGAAAGGCTGTAGATCCACATAACTATAGAAAGGCTGTAGATCCACATAACTATAGAAAGGCTGTAGATGCACATAACTATAGAAAGGCTGTAGATCCACATAACTATAGAAAGGCTGTAGATCCACATAACTGTAGAAAGGCTGTAGATCCACATAACTGTAGAAAGGCTGTAGATCCACATAACTGTAGAAAGGCTGTAGATCCACATAACTTTAGAAAGGCTGTAGATCCACATAACTATAGAAAGGCTGTAGATCCACATAACTATAGAAAGGCTGTAGATCCACATAACTATAGAAAGGCTGTAGATGCACATAACTATAGAAAGGCTGTAGATCCACATAACTATAGAAAGGCTGTAGATCCACATAACTGTAGAAAGGCTGTAGATCCACATAACTGTAGAAAGGCTGTAGATCCACATAACTGTAGAAAGGCTGTAGATCCACATAACTATAGAAAGGCTGTAGATGCACATAACTGTAGAAAGGCTGTAGATCCACATAACTGTAGAAAGGCTGTAGATCCACATAACTATAGAAAGGCTGTAGATCCACATAACTGTAGAAAGGCTGTAGATCCACGTGACTGTAGAAAGGCTGTAGATCCACATAACTATAGAAAGGCTGTAGATCCACATAACTATAGAAAGGCTGTAGATCCACATAACTGTAGAAAGGCTGTAGATCCACATAACTATAGAAAGGCTGTAGATGCACATAACTATAGAAAGGCTGTAGATGCACATAACTGTAGAAAGGCTGTAGATGCACATAACTGTAGAAAGGCTGTAGATCCACATAACTATAGAAAGGCTGTAGATGCACATAACTATAGAAAGGCTGTAGATCCACATAACTATAGAAAGGCTGTAGATCCACATAACTGTAGAAAGGCTGTAGATCCACATAACTGTAGAAAGGCTGTAGATCCACATAACTGTAGAAAGGCTGTAGATCCACATAACTATAGAAAGGCTGTAGATCCACATAACTATAGAAAGGCTGTAGATCCACATAACTATAGAAAGGCTGTAGATCCACATAACTATAGAAAGGCTGTAGATCCACATAACTATAGAAAGGCTGTAGATGCACATAACTATAGAAAGGCTGTAGATCCACATAACTATAGAAAGGCTGTAGATCCACATAACTGTAGAAAGGCTGTAGATCCACATAACTGTAGAAAGGCTGTAGATCCACATAACTGTAGAAAGGCTGTAGATCCACATAACTATAGAAAGGCTGTAGATGCACATAACTGTAGAAAGGCTGTAGATCCACATAACTGTAGAAAGGCTGTAGATCCACATAACTATAGAAAGGCTGTAGATCCACATAACTGTAGAAAGGCTGTAGATCCACGTGACTGTAGAAAGGCTGTAGATCCACATAACTATAGAAAGGCTGTAGATCCACATAACTGTAGAAAGGCTGTAGATCCACATAACTATAGAAAGGCTGTAGATACACATAACTATAGAAAGGCTGTAGATCCACATAACTATAGAAAGGCTGTAGATCCACATAACTATAGAAAGGCTGTAGATGCACATAACTGTAGAAAGGCTGTAGATCCACATAACTATAGAAAGGCTGTAGATCCACATAACTATAGAAAGGCTGTAGATCCACATAACTATAGAAAGGCTGTAGATCCACATAACTGTAGAAAGGCTGTAGATCCACATAACTATAGAAAGGCTGTAGATGCACATAACTGTAGAAAGGCTGTAGATCCACATAACTATAGAAAGGCTGTAGATCCACATAACTATAGAAAGGCTGTAGATGCACATAACTATAGAAAGGCTGTAGATCCACATAACTATAGAAAGGCTGTAGATCCACATAACTATAGAAAGGCTGTAGATGCACATAACTGTAGAAAGGCTGTAGATGCACATAACTGTAGAAAGGCTGTAGATCCACATAACTATAGAAAGGCTGTAGATCCACATAACTATAGAAAGGCTGTAGATCCACATAACTATAGAAAGGCTGTAGATCCACATAACTGTAGAAAGGCTGTAGATCCACATAACTATAGAAAGGCTGTAGATGCACATAACTGTAGAAAGGCTGTAGATCCACATAACTATAGAAAGGCTGTAGATCCACATAACTGTAGAAAGGCTGTAGATCCACATAACTATAGAAAGGCTGTAGATCCACATAACTGTAGAAAGGCTGTAGATCCACGTAACTGTAGAAAGGCTGTAGATCCACATAACTATAGAAAGGCTGTAGATCCACATAACTATAGAAAGGCTGTAGATCCACATAACTGTAGAAAGGCTGTAGATCCACATAACTATAGAAAGGCTGTAGATGCACATAACTATAGAAAGGCTGTAGATCCACATAACTGTAGAAAGGCTGTAGATCCACATAACTATAGAAAGGCTGTAGATGCACATAACTATAGAAAGGCTGTAGATCCACATAACTATAGAAAGGCTGTAGATCCACATAACTATAGAAAGGCTGTAGATGCACATAACTGTAGAAAGGCTGTAGATCCACATAACTATAGAAAGGCTGTAGATCCACATAACTATAGAAAGGCTGTAGATCCACATAACTATAGAAAGGCTGTAGATCCACATAACTATAGAAAGGCTGTAGATCCACATAACTGTAGAAAGGCTGTAGATCCACATAACTATAGAAAGGCTGTAGATGCACATAACTGTAGAAAGGCTGTAGATCCACATAACTATAGAAAGGCTGTAGATCCACATAACTGTAGAAAGGCTGTAGATCCACATAACTATAGAAAGGCTGTAGATCCACATAACTGTAGAAAGGCTGTAGATCCACGTAACTGTAGAAAGGCTGTAGATCCACATAACTATAGAAAGGCTGTAGATCCACATAACTATAGAAAGGCTGTAGATCCACATAACTGTAGAAAGGCTGTAGATCCACATAACTATAGAAAGGCTGTAGATCCACATAACTGTAGAAAGGCTGTAGATCCACGTAACTGTAGAAAGGCTGTAGATCCACATAACTATAGAAAGGCTGTAGATCCACATAACTATAGAAAGGCTGTAGATCCACATAACTGTAGAAAGGCTGTAGATCCACATAACTATAGAAAGGCTGTAGATGCACATAACTATAGAAAGGCTGTAGATCCACATAACTATAGAAAGGCTGTAGATCCACATAACTATAGAAAGGCTGTAGATGCACATAACTATAGAAAGGCTGTAGATCCACATAACTATAGAAAGGCTGTAGATCCACATAACTATAGAAAGGCTGTAGATGCACATAACTATAGAAAGGCTGTAGATCCACATAACTATAGAAAGGCTGTAGATCCACATAACTGTAGAAAGGCTGTAGATCCACATAACTGTAGAAAGGCTGTAGATCCACATAACTGTAGAAAGGCTGTAGATCCACATAACTTTAGAAAGGCTGTAGATCCACATAACTATAGAAAGGCTGTAGATCCACATAACTATAGAAAGGCTGTAGATCCACATAACTATAGAAAGGCTGTAGATGCACATAACTATAGAAAGGCTGTAGATCCACATAACTATAGAAAGGCTGTAGATCCACATAACTGTAGAAAGGCTGTAGATCCACATAACTGTAGAAAGGCTGTAGATCCACATAACTGTAGAAAGGCTGTAGATCCACATAACTATAGAAAGGCTGTAGATGCACATAACTGTAGAAAGGCTGTAGATCCACATAACTGTAGAAAGGCTGTAGATCCACATAACTATAGAAAGGCTGTAGATCCACATAACTGTAGAAAGGCTGTAGATCCACGTGACTGTAGAAAGGCTGTAGATCCACATAACTATAGAAAGGCTGTAGATCCACATAACTATAGAAAGGCTGTAGATCCACATAACTGTAGAAAGGCTGTAGATCCACATAACTATAGAAAGGCTGTAGATGCACATAACTATAGAAAGGCTGTAGATCCACATAACTATAGAAAGGCTGTAGATCCACATAACTATAGAAAGGCTGTAGATGCACATAACTGTAGAAAGGCTGTAGATCCACATAACTATAGAAAGGCTGTAGATCCACATAACTATAGAAAGGCTGTAGATCCACATAACTATAGAAAGGCTGTAGATCCACATAACTGTAGAAAGGCTGTAGATCCACATAACTATAGAAAGGCTGTAGATGCACATAACTGTAGAAAGGCTGTAGATCCACATAACTATAGAAAGGCTGTAGATCCACATAACTATAGAAAGGCTGTAGATGCACATAACTATAGAAAGGCTGTAGATCCACATAACTATAGAAAGGCTGTAGATCCACATAACTATAGAAAGGCTGTAGATGCACATAACTGTAGAAAGGCTGTAGATGCACATAACTGTAGAAAGGCTGTAGATCCACATAACTATAGAAAGGCTGTAGATCCACATAACTATAGAAAGGCTGTAGATCCACATAACTATAGAAAGGCTGTAGATCCACATAACTGTAGAAAGGCTGTAGATCCACATAACTATAGAAAGGCTGTAGATGCACATAACTGTAGAAAGGCTGTAGATCCACATAACTATAGAAAGGCTGTAGATCCACATAACTGTAGAAAGGCTGTAGATCCACATAACTATAGAAAGGCTGTAGATCCACATAACTGTAGAAAGGCTGTAGATCCACGTAACTGTAGAAAGGCTGTAGATCCACATAACTATAGAAAGGCTGTAGATCCACATAACTATAGAAAGGCTGTAGATCCACATAACTGTAGAAAGGCTGTAGATCCACATAACTATAGAAAGGCTGTAGATGCACATAACTATAGAAAGGCTGTAGATCCACATAACTATAGAAAGGCTGTAGATCCACATAACTATAGAAAGGCTGTAGATGCACATAACTGTAGAAAGGCTGTAGATGCACATAACTGTAGAAAGGCTGTAGATCCACATAACTATAGAAAGGCTGTAGATCCACATAACTATAGAAAGGCTGTAGATCCACATAACTATAGAAAGGCTGTAGATCCACATAACTGTAGAAAGGCTGTAGATCCACATAACTATAGAAAGGCTGTAGATGCACATAACTGTAGAAAGGCTGTAGATCCACATAACTATAGAAAGGCTGTAGATCCACATAACTATAGAAAGGCTGTAGATCCACATAACTGTAGAAAGGCTGTAGATCCACATAACTATAGAAAGGCTGTAGATGCACATAACTATAGAAAGGCTGTAGATCCACATAACTATAGAAAGGCTGTAGATCCACATGTGACTTTGGACTGTTTACTTTCGTGAAAACTAAATTAAATGGGCAAAGATTTCGGGACGAAGAAGCTTTACTTTCGGCCTGGGACAATATATGTGCGGAAATTCCTGAACAGAAATGGAAAGACATTTTTAGTGATTGGTTTATAAGGATGCAGAAGTGTTTTGATTGTGGTGGCAATTATTTTGAAAAAGTGTGAAAAATAAAGTTAAATCTCAAGACTTTCAGAACACCCTACGTATAATTGAGTAGATATAAATATTGTTTACCTTTGCATGCCGTAAGGTTGAGTGTTTTGGAACTGTTTTTACATTGTTTACATCTTATTTTGTACCCACATTCTTTGGAAAATAAATGATTTTCTATTTCTAAAGTTCTAGGAAATAAATAATAAAGTCAACTACTCTAGCTACACTCTATTAAAATCTATGAAAACAGTTCAGTTTCTTTCTTTTAGAAGGAAAATAACTTCTCTTTTGAACAAAAAAGGTTAACTAATGGGCAAAGTTTGTCATTGCAATTGAGGCAAAACTGCGACAGTGAATCGAAACACGTCATAGAACCTCGCGGCACCAACCTATACGGAGTTCAGAATGAAAGTAATCTTCAGAAAATACCTAACTACAAATAATTCATGATCAATTTCTGGTCCCGGGATTAAAATGTTTCAAATTCAAGAAAGCTGTTTATACATTTCGTTCGCGCGCGCGCGTCCCTCCCGAGAGGATGTATTTCTGACGAACAAAACTTGGAGTTTTTTGTAAAAATGTCGACAGTGGTTAAATGCGTTTCCTGTAACGTAGTTATAGATGAATTGTTATCGTACATTCAAAACAAAATATCAGTAATCGATGAAGACACGTTAGTGCGGTTATGTACATCTACGTTTACAAGTGAAGATATCGAAAAATCTAAAACACTGCTGTACGAATCGGTTCCTGTGGAGAAGGCAAAAATAAAGAGGAAAAACAAAGGAAAGGAACAACGAGATCTAGTGGACATAATTAATGTTTTTAAGTCAGTGGAGCCGGATCGATTTCCAATTTTCGTAGCAAGGGACTTGGAAAAGCTACCTCCAATATTGTTTGACCACCTCGATTGCACAAAACTTCTAAAGGATTTGCTTCGAATTCAGAATGAAGTCAGAGAAATTAAAGAGGTATATGTGATGCAAACTCAAATGAAGGATTTAAAAATGGAGATATTGAAATTACAAAATGATTCATTAATACCGGCCATCTGTTTGTAAAATTAACATGAAACGAGGCGGATGGCTTATGGAAAGCGGTCCCATTGGATTATCCCACGTCAATAATTCATCAATTATAGATGACTGCAATAATAGTATCGATGAATCCGCGTTACAAATACTGGAAAATAACGAACAATCATTTAGAAAAATAAAGGGCGTAGACGCAGAAACTTCCGACCGCGGTATTCAGTCAGCTGTCTTGCCGCAGCGAGCGGACGAGCGCAGCCCCTCCCCTCGCATCGCAACCACCGCCGTTGGCGCCCGCGCCGATGCCGCTAGTTCAACTACTACGAGGCAGAAGGCCGTGACGTCACCGCAGCGACGAACGGTCGTTCATACGGCAATGGCATCGACCGCGCCTATTGTACTATTGAAGACAAAAGTGCATGGAGAGCCTAAGGTCGACTTTTGACTGAGGTTTTGCATTACGTTTCATGACTTTCATGAGACGACTAGATGGCGCTGTTCAAACATGAAAATAACACCGCAAAGCTTAAAAACCTTATTATGCAGAGGCACATAATAAGGTTTTTAATACCTAAAATAATTACTAAGAAATAATAATATATTTATATTCAAATAAACATAAATTATTTTATTTTCTTATTTCCGAGTACTTAATACAGCGCCATCTAAACCAAACCAAATAAACCAATTGGTATATTAGTTAATTCGACTACAGATGGCGTAGATCATAAATAATAAAAATCCCTACATTCACAAACTAGCTCTCATTTTCGCATTCTACAATAAGTAGATCGTAGCTCAGATGGATAAGCATGACAGAATAACAAAGCTCGTTTCACAGGGCACTGGTTCAAAACCCAGTTCACAGTCGGTTTTTTTAAATTTTATTATTATATAATGTAATTTATATTCTATTTTTTATATTTTTAAACGTTTTTTATTTTATTTTTTGTTATAAATAATATAAGATGTATAAATGAATAAAGGCATAATATACAAGTATACATATACTACTCTACTATATATAACATTGTATAAATAAATATATATAAATTACTTTCGTAATTGGTGGTAAGTATTAGTATTATTAGTAAGAAACATTTATGTAAGAAGATTTAGATATATTTTTCTTACAGATTAAGATTTACTAAGTTTAGTTCTCGTAAAGGATAAGAAATTAAACTATTTTAGTGATATTATACATTAAGACATTTAATTCTCAAAGAAGAATACAATTTATTTCTTTCTTTCTTATACAGTGTATAACCTAACCTAACAGTTTTACACCCAATTGACAATTATTTAATTCACTTGTTATGAGAAATACAAGTAAAATTTATAACTGAATAACTCTATTACAAAATGGAAGACATTAACAAAGTAAAACTGTATAATAGATGTTATAAGTATTCTAAATCAAAACTGTGTTGTGCTATTCTTATAGTATTTAGTTTTATTTACATAATGTTATAATACCTTACACTATATATGCAACCTTAGTTCTGTAAATATTTTACCTACTCACAAATTATAAAAAAATTACGTTTTGCATAATTATGGTTAGTGGTATTGACTATAATGATTGATTTGTGCATTATGTTATGACTAAGGTTCACAGCTTAAGTATTCGTTCCAGAACGAGGAAGAAATTGAAGCTAAACCTCAAATCAATAACAATTGTAAGACCGGGTTATAGCTGTCATTTTGGGACCAATTTGTTTATAATAATAAATAAATAATTAATTATATTAGAAAGGAATCTATATTTATATTGTTTTTATTTTAATTTCTTATATTATATAAGAAATCAAAATCATTAGTGTAAAAACATTTTGTTGTTATAAAGTAGTGAATAAATTTATCCCACTTACACTAAGTTTGATCACTGTAATTTATCAAATAAATTATAGCTACCCCGGTCTTTGTTATTACTCAATCCAATAGTCAACACTTTATATTATTTTTTTAATATTTCGTGTGTCCGCCATTTTGATCGATTACAGCTTGCAACCGCGAACCCATGGAGTTTATTAATTTTTCACATAAATTTAGACCCCGTATAGAATCCCATACCTGCATGCAGTGAGTACTCAGTACTTCCTTAGTCCTTTCGTTCCTATTGTCCCACCTTTGAACCATAACGCCCCATAAATTTTCAATGGGGTTTAAATCTGGCGATCTCGCAGGCCAAGGAATAATCTGTATATCCGATTGCTGGCTAAACCACTCTTGCACAATTATGGAACGGTGTATAGGACAATTGTCCTGCACGAACGTTATCACTGACATGTCTTCTACAGGAAAAACATTCCGTACGGTGGGCAACATGACGTCATTCAGCACATCTATGTAGTTTACACTGTTTGCACGACTGGGTATTACAGTAAGTTCTCCTGGTCCTGCAGCACTCATCCATCCCCAAATGTTCACTCTTATACGACCGGATTCAGAGTTAGGCACAACGTGATCACTATCATAACGCGTATTATTCCTACGCCACAACCTAACTCGCCCATGCTGGCTAGACTTGAAAGTCTTTTCATCACTGAAGATGACTCCGTTGCTCCAGTCGAAATTTCTGTATTTCAAAGCGAACTCCAATCGTGCTCTTTTATTAGCTTCGGTTAGCAATGGCTTAATAGCATGTCGACGATAATGCAGACCTTCACTATGAAGAGCACGATACACCGTCCGCAAAGATGTATCAAACAACTCTGCGTAATATCTTGTTGGTGTAAAGCCATTTTCCTCATAACCTTGCACCATAAGTTGACGCTGGTCTGAGTCAATATGGCGTCTTCTGCCAGATCTACTACGGTGTTCCAACGAACCCTCTTCTTGAAACCGCTTTATCCATAAAGTGACAGTCTTTACCTATAAGGGAAATATATTATTTATTATTTTCGTGTATCGATAACCATGGATAATAAAATAAATAACGAACAGTGATTTTAAAACATTACTTACGTTTAAGCCAGTTTCTCTCGAAATTTCAGAATAATTTAAGCCTTGATTATGCAATGCTATTATTTGGGCCCTCGTAGCCATATCAATATTTGAACGCGAACTCATGATAAAAATAAATATTAAAAACTTGTAAACGCAATCGTAACTGAACTCACTCATAGATAGTAAAGAACATTATGATTGAACAAAAAGATTTAATTTTTACACAGTCAATATTAAACTACCCTCAATTCTTTTGAGATTTATGATACGGGTTAAAGTCACTTAACAACTTCAATATAATAAAGAGAAGGATAATTTCAACTCAATGCGTAATGACGCAATGGTCCAGTGGCTAATGGTATCGGTAAATTTTATGCCACCGAGTTCGAATCCTAGTTATTACGTGCTTTGCTTTATAAGGTTTGTAATGTCGTAGGAGAATTTGTGTTAAAATTGAGTAATATTGTAACTAGCAAAAAACAAGATAATGTTCTTGTATATTTTCCAATCCAACTACTATACTAGCGCCATCTATGTCATCCAAGACATATTATTAAGGCGATGAAACCCTGTACAAACGATTTTGGTTTGGAACTCTCCATGCACTTCTGTCTTCATGTGTACATGAGCTGGTGCAAAACAATAATAATGACGGATGGGAAAAAGTGTCGCACCGCAGAAGGCGTAATATGAGCTACCGATACCTGGGCACCGCTGGTACCGCCAGGGAGAATGAAGGAAAATTCAAAGCTGCAATAAAAACAGTGCCAATTTTCATTACTAAAGTGCACAAAGACACGACGGAGAAAGATATTGCGGATTATGTGTATCATAAAACGGGCGAGGTGATCTCGCTTGAAGGTATATCGTTTAAATATCCTAAAGATTATAACGCATACAAATTCTTTTTTTCTGTAACTAAAATGGAGATGTTTCTTGATAGCAAACTATGGCCCGAGGGAATTATTTTCAGGAGATTCGTTAATTTTAAAATGAGAAATTACACGAACGGTGCAGACAGAGGTACTGTAAGCGGCGTAAAATAAATATTAATGTATAATCTATTAAGCTACAATTGTAAGAGTATAAAACGCTCGGTGGAGAGTGTCAGGCAACTATGTAGCATGTCTGACATAATTGCCTTGCAAGAAACATGGTTGCTGCCCCACGATATCTCGTTCCTGAGCGAAATCGACGCTGATTTTGGGTGCACCGGGACGTCGGCGGTGGACACCACGGCCGGCATGCTGCGAGGACGGCCCTATGGCGGAGTGGCACTGCTGTGGCGGAAAAGTGTTTTTGATAACGTTTCGGTAGTGCAGTGCGATAACCCGCGAGTGTGTGCCATTAATGTATGCATGAAGTCAAGGTCAATTCTAGTGTTCAGTGTATACATGCCGACGGATAATAGTGCGAACTTAACGGATTTTACGGACTGCCTCAGCCTGGTGAGTGCTATAATCAATAATAACAATATCGAAACTGCTTATCTACTCGGAGACTTTAATTCGCATCCCAGTGAGCAATTTTATAATGAATTGGTTTCTTTTTGCCGGGAATCTGAGTTGTTATGTGCCGATGTTGAACTGTTAGGAGTAAATTCTGAGACTTATACTTTTATAAGCGATGCGAACGGCTCCAGACGTTGGCTAGATCACTGTGTTGCTACGAAAGCAGCCATGTGTACTATTATTAATGTAAATGTTAAATATGATGTACTGTGGTCCGACCACTTCCCTCTTATAATACAATGCAACTTAAATGAAATCAAACCAAAATTGTACAATCCAAATAGTAATAAAAATTTGTCATGTAATAAAATAAAATGGGGTGATAGAAAACTTAAGCAAATTGACATCTATACTAAATTTTGTAATGATAATTTAAAATATATTGACTTTCCAATTGAATTGAGTGCATGTTGTGACTATGTTTGTAATCATTTGGACCATAGAAATATTATTGACAAAATGTATAATGACATTGTTAATATTTTATGTCAAGCAGCTTCTGAAGGTTACGAAATAAGTCATGTGCGAAATAAGAAACCAGTAATGGGGTGGAATAAGCACGTGAGTGATGCTCACAGGCAGGCCAGGCTAAAGTTTGAGCAGTGGGTGTTGTATGGTCGACCGCGCGAGGGTCGTGTTTGGATTGATATGCAAACAAGTCGAAAAATTTTTAGGTCGCGCTTACGATGGTGCCAGAACAATAGTGACCAAATTAACATGGACATGTTGGCGTCGCATCATTCTAGGGGCGACTTCCGCAATTTTTGGAAGTCCACCGATAAACTCAATGGTAGGCCGGGCCTGCCGGTGAGTGTCAGCGGCGCTGCAGATGTAGCAGGGATTGCCGAGCTATTTAGGCAGCACTTCACTGTTTCATCACCGTTGGGACCGTCACAGTTTATAGGCAATGCTGGTTGTAGTGGTCAGGAGTTCAGTGTCCGGTTTACGGCAAAGGAGGTAAGACATGTCATTATGTCGATGTCGAGGGGCAAGTCTCCAGGCTACGATGATTTAAGTATTGAACACCTTAAGCATGCTGGTCATCATCTGCCCAGAGTCTTAGCGATGTTCTTCTCCTTGTGTATAGGACATTCGTATCTGCCTGAGCGGATGATGAAAACTGTGGTGGTGCCAGTTATTAAGAATAAAACTGGTGATGTTAGCGATAAGAATAACTATAGGCCCATTTCATTGGCCACTGTGATCTCGAAAGTGCTTGACGGTTTGCTTAACACTCAGCTGGATAAATACCTGAATTTACATGATAACCAGTTTGGCTTCAAAGCAGGTCTCTCTACAGAGACAGCTATATTGTGTTTAAAGCAGACTGTCAAGTACTACACTGATAGAAGTACACCTGTCTTTGCTTCCTCGACTTGTCGAAGGCATTTGACTTGGTTTGCTATGATCTGCTGTGGCAAAACTGCAGCAAGCGTTAGTGCCAGACGAACTGATCCGTATCTTTCAATACTGGTACAACAATCAGGTCAATGTTGTTCGATGGTCGGGGGCTTACTCGACCCCATACAGGCTGGAGTGCGGCGTGAGGCAAGGGGGGCTAACCTCACCGAAGCTCTTCAACCTGTATGTTAATGCGCTGATAGAGAGGCTCAGCAGCACGCATGTCGGCTGCCATAGTGGAGGTGTGTGCCTAAACAATATCAGTTACGCTGACGACATGGTGCTGCTGAGCGCCTCTGTCTGTGCTGTGTCAAGGCTGGTTGGCATCTGTGAGAAGTATGCTGAAGAACATGGTTTGTTGTATAACACAAACAAGAGCGAGTGCATGGTCTTTCGGGCCAGGGGGGGGTGTCCGGATTACTTACCGGCAATTAAGCTCAATGGATGCCCACTTAAAAGAGTCGATACGTTTAAGTATCTTGGACATTTATTAACCTCTGGCTTGGAAGACGATGCAGACATTGAAAGGGAACGTAGAGCGCTGTCTGTTCGTGCGAATATGATAGCCCGCAGATTTGCTCGGTGTTCGAGGGGCGTCAAAATAGCCCTATTTAGGGCATTTTGTACGTCCTTTTATACTTGCAGTCTGTGGATGGATTACACGCAGAAACAGTACAGTGCTCTACGTGTCCAATACAACAACGCGTTCAGGGTGCTCTTGGGGCTGCCTCGCTTCTGTAGCGCGTCGGGGATGTTTGCCGAGGCGCGTGTGGATTGTTTCCACGCAGTCATGCGCAAGCGGTGCACATCCCTGGTGCGTAGGGTACGGGCCAGCCGCAATAGGATCCTGAACGCTTTTGCTGAACGATTCGACTGTCAGTACGTGAACCACTGCTGCATGGTTCACGTACGGACCAATGTTAAAATATTATTTTAATTTAATTTGATTTAGCTGTTATCAATTCTAATATTAATGTATAATTTCATTTAATTTTTTTATGTAATCCTTGAATTTGATCATAGATTTTTTTTTTTTTAATAATTAATAATTTTTGTAATGTAGGTAGTTTAAATTGTATGATCCAAAGTTGGTTGAGATAAATAAATAAATAAAATATACATACCTATCCTTCACAAAATGTTTAGGCATAAAAAGGCATGAAAGCACTTGGGTGACATTTAAAAAAATAAGCGTTTATCTCTGACCGTACTAGAGCGGGAATGCAAAGTAAAAATCACGCGTGATAAAAACACTGCATTGTGCACCTTAAAGCAGTGCAATAAGAGCCACTTCACTAGTAAGAGTATTGAAAAATCTGTTTACAATGCATGTGCTCGAAAAAAGCGTTTACAATGCATGTGCTTGAAAAGAGCGTTTTCCAAGCAGCCAAATTGTGCGGAAAGTGCCACTTTTTCGCACTAGTGCTTTTTACTTTTCACTTTTTTTTTTTAATTTTCGCATAGAGTTTTATTATTTGTGAAAGTTTTACAAATTAGTCAAGTAGAGATTATTATTCAAATAAAGTTACAATAAAACGAATACTTCATTATACACATTATGAATTACTCTAGATTTAGATTTTGGTTAGTAAATTAATTTAAATATTCATTATTATTTCATTTATAATTTTTTCTTATTAAATATGTTTGGCTGAACATTTATTTTGCACGTGCCTTTTTGCGATACGAAATGGCAGCTATTTGCACATGCGCAGTAGTAGATATGCCGAGCGCGCATGTATATTTTACAATAAGCCCGCCAATTGACTAATTTCTTCCTTAGGTCGATCTGTGTAAATCTTAATATTTATTATTTCCTTGCACAATGCATAGTAAAACGTTGTATGATACACGTGCGTAAGATAATTTCCGCACTTGTAGCATAAACAACTATTTCAATATTTTAGTTAGTTTTACTCAAAGGGGCCTTCGTTAAATTTATTTCCACCTTCAAAGGATCACAAAATGTGTTATTCTTTACAAAATGTAAGTAAAACTTGCGCCACACATGACGAGCAGGCGTCGAGTCACGTCGTCTCACGTGGTCTCACGTCGTTAACTCGTCACTACCGCCGCACTTTCGAGAGCAGTCCAAGTTACAGTTGTCTTTGCAAACACCAACAATCACCAAACTAGTATCATTCTCAGTTAGGAAACGAGCGACCGAGCGGGAAACTCAGCCGTAGAGTACGCGTGTAGTACGTGTGTAGTACTGTGTAGTACGTGTGTAGTACGTGTGTAGTACGTGTGTAGTACGTGTGTAGTACGTGTGTAGTACGTGTGTAGTACTGTGTAGTACGTGTGTAGTACGTGTGTAGTACGTGTGTAGTACGTGTGTAGTACGTGTGTAGTACGTGTGTAGTACGTGTGTAGTACGTGTGTAGTACGTGTGTAGTACTGTGTAGTACGTGTGTAGTACGTGTGTAGTACGTGTGTAGTACGTGTGTAGTACGTGTGTAGTACGTGTGTAGTACTGTGTAGTACGTGTGTAGTACGCGTGTAGTACGTGTGTAGTACGTGTGTAGTACTGTGTAGTACGTGTGTAGTACGTGTGTAGTACGTGTGTAGTACGTGTGTAGTACGTGTGTAGTACGTGTGTAGTACTGTGTAGTACGTGTGTAGTACGCGTGTAGTACGTGTGTAGTACGTGTGTAGTACGTGTGTAGTACGTGTGTAGTACGCGTGTAGTACGTGTGTAGTACTGTGTAGTACGTGTGTAGTACGTGTGTAGTACTGTGTAGTACGTGTGTAGTACGTGTGTAGTACGTGTGTAGTACGCGTGTAGTACGTGTGTAGTACTGTGTAGTACGTGTGTAGTACGTGTGTAGTACTGTGTAGTACGTGTGTAGTACGTGTGTAGTACGTGTGTAGTACGCGTGTAGTACGTGTGTAGTACTGTGTAGTACGTGTGTAGTACGCGTGTAGTACGTGTGTAGTACGTGTGTAGTACGTGTGTAGTACGTGTGTAGTACGTGTGTAGTACGTGTGTAGTACGTGTGCAGTACGTGTGTAGTACGTGTGTAGTATGGAAGGCGCACTTCCAATACTACTTGAAACTATCTAGGGACTGTACATAAAAACGCTTTGATGGTATTGCAATATATTAAGCGCAGTAATCCAAGCAAGATCTCGCTGGCTAAATCACTAAATGATGTTCCGCCGAACTGCAACAGATAAGGCAAATATGTTGAATTAATGATAGTGCACGTACGACTCGGTATTGTGTGTGTTGTCTGTGCTTGCCTGTGCCGTGTCGCGCGCATGCCTGTGCGGTGTCGCGCGCTTGCCTGTGCGGTGTCGCGCGCTTGCCTGTGCGATGTCGCGCGCTTGCCTGTGCGGTGTCGCGCGCTTGCCTGTGCGGTGTCGCGCGCTTGCCTGTGCGGTGTCGCGCGCTTGCCTGTGCGGTGTCGCGCGCTTGCCTGTGCGGTGTCGCGCGCTTGCTTGTGCGGTGTCGCGCGCTTGCCTGTGCGGTGTCGCGCGCTTGCCTGTGCGGTGTCGCGCGCTTGCCTGTGCCGTGTCGCGCGCATGCTTGTGCGGTGTCGCGCGCTTGCCTGTGCGGTGTCGCGCGCTTGCCTGTGCGGTGTCGCGCGCATGCCTGTGCGGTGTCGCGCGCATGCCTGTGCGGTGTCGCGCGCATGCCTGTGCGGTGTCGCGCGCTTGCCTGTGCGGTGTCGCGCGCTTGCCTGTGCGGTGTCGCGCGCTTGCCTGTGCGGTGTCGCGCGCTTGCCTGTGCGGTGTCGCGGGCTTGCCTGTGCGGTGTCGCGCGCTGTGGCGACTGCACACGATTTGCAGGCGCTCACAACTTCGCCTAATTAGTACGTCCGGTGCCTATTCCAACCACCTACACGTGCATATTTCACCGCCATTATTCCACGAGCAATAAGGCTCAACACCGCATGTGCCAGCTGCACGCGCAGTAGGTAATCATTACCGGAGGCACGCAGAGGTGCTTCGGTTACTGATTGTATTCACACGAACAGCGTCGTTTGTTAAACAACCTCGCGTTCTGCAAAGTGCTGTCACATACAATCACTATGCAATTAATGCTAATTTGTCATTGCTTTATATTTTGATATTTTACTTAGAATATGTGAAACATACAATACCAACATAGCGCACTCAGGTGGTATCGCTGTGTGTTTACTGGACTAGTGCGCAGGCACATTTAGGCACATTTAGGCACATTTAGGCACATTTAGGCACATTTCTGCCGTATTAATAAATATTTTAATGCATAAGTACAACATGGACGGATCTCTTTATTAAATAATAATAATAAATAAATAATAAATTTCTTTATTGTCGTAAAAACAGAGGTTACAGAAACATGTGAGAGCCTGGCTCCGGAGCTAGGTTAGAATATCTGTAGTTCAGGAGCCAGAGACTAAGTTTATTAAGGCTTTATTAAACCACTATCAGCAATAAATTGGAGCTATGAAAGTCTGGCACTAGACTTTAATTATATGAGCTCTCATCAGACCTGTCTCATGGCCAACATGAAGAGACTAACTTCTGGTTAAAAAATTGGCCTATGAGTCATTGTGTAAGTATAAGTAAGCATGTATATAACAATTATGTAGTTAAAAAACTTCAACTTAAACTTAATTGTAAAGATTTATGATAATAAACACATTTTTTTTAAACTAAAAAACTTGCTTGTACCACGCAATAAAAATTATAAAATAATTAAATAAAGTATTGTATTAGTGTCTGTAGAGTGTGCACTTGTATTAGTTGAGATATAAGTACCTGTGAAGCTGGTCACTTCTTCTATACAGGGTGTAAGGTAGATAGGGTAAAAACATCGATATCATTAAAATGATTATTGTAAGCCTGGACCAATCTCTGGAGCGGCGCTCTCTCCTGCAGCTGTACGACAGGCAGTTGTAGCAAACAGTGGATCAAAGCGAGCCTCACGTGTCGTTACTGTTCTAGGTACAATATAGCATATTTTACTAATTAATTCAGAGCAATCAAACCTATTATGTACAAGTCCATGGAGCGACAAGCGTCTAGAGCGTAATGTTAATAGTTTAAACTTACACAAAGCGTTTCTATAAGATAAACGTACGATGCGACACTTGTACTGCAATGTACTGACGAACTTACGCTGGACTCGCTCAATTGCAATCTCATATTTAACATAATACGGATCCCAGATCATACAAGCATATTCAACCTGTGGGCGATCTGAAGAATTTAATAAATACAGATATGTGGCGGCCGTTTAAAGTCTGACGTGGTTCTCATAACAAAGTTATACATTTGAAATGCTTTAGCAGTAATGTCATCTATAAAGTTTGCAATCAAGAAGATCGCCCAAGTCACTGATATAGGTTTCCATAACTAGAGTCTTATTACAAAGTGAATAATCGTAGGCTTTTACATTTTTATGTTTAGTAAAATTTATCCATTGGTCACACAACGAGAGTGTATGTTATGTTCCCCACATGGGCCATGTTTTTAATCACAATATCAAATAATAAGGGATCCCATTGCGGATCTGGAAGCTCGGCTGATATTATGTTATCACCGTCGTCAGGTTTCAAGCCATAATATAATAAGTATTTCGTGAAATATAAAAATGGTTACAGTTTGTTATTCTTAAAAGATTAAACATTACGCTGTCGCGGACTTTATTTAGGACTTTTCAAGCGGAACATTTCAGCGAAACATTATTTTCGTGTCACTACTATTTGCGCGGCGCGCGCCGCGGGAGCTCTCAAAGCGGGCGAATGCCATCGTAACTGCATTGTTTGTATATATTTACATAATATATAGCCTATGTCTGTTTGGTATAACGTACCTTTCAAACGGTGAAAGAATTTTTCAAATAGGAGTTGCGGCTCCGGAGATTAGTCTCCTTAGTATACACAACCTCAAAAAATTCGATCTCACTCTTTATAATATTAATTTATATTATATTACTAGCTGTGCCCCGCGACTTCGTTCGCGTAGAAGTCGTAAGATACACAATATACTAACATGACAGCTACATTTTAATAAAACTCGTCCCCCGACCCGTCGCGTTGCATCGCCTGCCCGCGCTATTACTTCGTTTTCGCTTTGTGTTCTTTCTGACTATTTCTTTTGCTCGGCTTCTAAGAGTCAAAGCGTGATATTTAATAGCCTATAACTATCCTCGATAATGGGGCTACCCAATGCAAAAAGAATTTTTCAAATCCGACTTTTTGTTCACAATTTCATGGATTTTAATTTTTTTACGCGGAACTCTAATTATTTTTCTAAAATAAAAGTAGCCTAACTTACTCTCCGTAACATCAGTTATCTGCCAGTGAAAGTCCCGTCAAAATCGGTCCAGCCGTTTCGGAGATTAGCTGGAACAAACAAACAAAAATTTTAAAAATTGCTTTTTTTTATAAGTACCGGTATATACGAGGAGGGATCAAAAAGTAGAGAGAACGACATACTCCTTGGTAAGAAAAAAAATAAATACTGGCAGGCATAGCTCAGATACATATTTGTAATATTAATAAAGAAAAAAATCTTCGATTCTCTATTGTTTTTTTCTGAATGTAGTCATTTGTTTGCTTCGTGTCGGAACGTGTTCTCGAAAATGGAGAAAAACGAAGTGCGAGCCGTTATTAAATACCTCTGTTTAAAAAAGTTAACGACGCAAGAGATTCATTACGATTTGGAGACAGCATTAGGAGAGTCTGCTCCGCCGTATTTCAGTCGCAAGGTGGGCTTCTCAATTTCGAGTAGGGAGAACGAGCACGGAAGACGAACATCGTTGCGGCCGTCCATCGACGTCAGTCACCCAAGAAAATGTTGCGAAAGTCGAGAAAATTGTATTGAGCGATCGAAGAGTTACCACCCGATACTTAATTCAAGAAACGGGCATTTCATATGGAAGTATTCAATCCATATTGAAACAATCTTTGAATATGAGAAAAGTCTCCGCAAGATGGGTGCCGAGAATGTTAACCGACAGTCAGAAACAAAATCGACTTGACATTTCGAAGATATTGTTTGACAAGTTTCATGAAGATTCTGAAAACTTTTTGTCTCGTTTCGTAACAATGGACGAAACATGGGTCCATCATTTTGATCCCGAGACAAAACAGCAATCTTCGCAATGGAAACGGCCATCATCACCGACCCCGAAGAAGTTTCGTGCCGTGGCATCGGCTGGCAAGGTTATGGCCTCAATATTTTGGGACTCAGAAGATTGTTGATTGATTACCTGGAGCGTGGAACCACTATTACAGGCCAATATTATGCAGCTTTAATTCCCAAGTTGAGGAATGCCATCAAAGAGAAAAAGAGAGGGAAACTTCAAAGGGGCGTGCTGTTTCATCACGACAACGCACCCGCGCACAGGTCGGCAGTTGCGATGGCTGCCATTCAGCAAGCTGGCTTCGAATTGGTTGACCACCGGGGGGTTATTCACCAGATCTGGCGCCTAGCGATTTTTATCTGTTCCCCAAATTGAAAGAATACTTAAGGGGAAACAGGTACGAAGACGATAACGAGGTGATGGATGCCGTGGAGAGCTTTTTGCAGGACCAAGACAAAACTTTTTTTTTTAAAGGGATTGAAGCCTTGGAAAAGCGCTGGACTCGGTGTGTAGAGAGACTCGGAGGCTATGTAGAAAAATAAATTATTATGTTATCAATAGTCATTATATTCTAGCTCATTCTCACTACGTTTTGATCCCTCCTCGTACTTACAAATGCATTTAGTAAAAACTTGTTATTTTGATATTACAAACAGACACTTCAATTTTTTTTTAGTATAGGAAAATATATTTATTTAAAATCTTTTTTTATGTAACAAAAGGAATCATCATAGTAACTTATAGTAGTTACTGTCAGTAGCGGTCACAGAGTACTGTTTTATATATGTAGCGGTCAGATAATGCGAAACAGCTCCCTAGGAACTTGGGATACATCATCACAGTAACTTATAGTAGTTACTGTCAGTAGCGGTCACAGAGTACTGTTTTATATATGTAGCGGTCAGATAATGCGAAACAGCTCCCTAGGAACTTGGGATACATCATCACAGTAACTTATAGTAGTTACTGTCAGTAGCGGTCACAGAGTACTGTTTTATATATGTAGCGGTCAGATAATGCGAAACAGCTCCCTAGGAACTTGGGATACATCATCACAGTAACTTATAGTAGTTACTGTCAGTAGCGGTCACAGAGTACTGTTTTATATATGTAGCGGTCAGATAATGCGAAACAGCTCCCTAGGAACTTGGGATACATCATCACAGTAACTTATAGTAGTTACTGTCAGTAGCGGTCACAGAGTACTGTTTTATATATGTAGCGGTCAGATAATGCGAAACAGCTCCCTAGGAACTTGGGATACATCATCACAGTAACTTATAGTAGTTACTGTCAGTAGCGGTCACAGAGTACTGTTTTATATATGTAGCGGTCAGATAATGCGAAACAGCTCCCTAGGAACTTGGGATACATCATCACAGTAACTTATAGTAGTTACTGTCAGTAGCGGTCACAGAGTACTGTTTTATATATGTAGCGGTCAGATAATGCGAAACAGCTCCCTAGGAACTTGGGATACATCATCACAGTAACTTATAGTAGTTACTGTCAGTAGCGGTCACAGAGTACTGTTTTATATATGTAGCGGTCAGATAATGCGAAACAGCTCCCTAGGAACTTGGGAAACATCATCACAGTAACTTATAGTAGTTACTGTCAGTAGCGGTCACAGAGTACTGTTTTATATATGTAGCGGTCAGATAATGCGAAACAGCTCCCTAGGAACTTGGGATACATCATCACAGTAACTTATAGTAGTTACTGTCAGTAGCGGTCACAGAGTACTGTTTTATATATGTAGCGGTCAGATAATGCGAAACAGCTCCCTAGGAACTTGGGATACATCATCACAGTAACTTATAGTAGTTACTGTCAGTAGCGGTCACAGAGTACTGTTTTATATATGTAGCGGTCAGATAATGCGAAACAGCTCCCTAGGAACTTGGGATACATCATCACAGTAACTTATAGTAGTTACTGTCAGTAGCGGTCACAGAGTACTGTTTTATATATGTAGCGGTCAGATAATGCGAAACAGCTCCCTAGGAACTTGGGATACATCATCACAGTAACTTATAGTAGTTACTGTCAGTAGCGGTCACAGAGTACTGTTTTATATATGTAGCGGTCAGATAATGCGAAACAGCTCCCTAGGAACTTGGGATACATCATCACAGTAACTTATAGTAGTTACTGTCAGTAGCGGTCACAGAGTACTGTTTTATATATGTAGCGGTCAGATAATGCGAAACAGCTCCCTAGGAACTTGGGATACATCATCACAGTAACTTATAGTAGTTACTGTCAGTAGCGGTCACAGAGTACTGTTTTATATATGTAGCGGTCAGATAATGAGAAAAAGCTCCCTAGGAACTTGGGATACATCATCACAGTAACTTATAGTAGTTACTGTCAGTAGCGGTCACAGAGTACTGTTTTATATATGTAGCGGTCAGATAATGCGAAACAGCTCCCTAGGAACTTGGGATACATCATCACAGTAACTTATAGTAGTTACTGTCAGTAGCGGTCACAGAGTACTGTTTTATATATGTAGCGGTCAGATAATGCGAAACAGCTCCCTAGGAACTTGGGATACATCATCACAGTAACTTATAGTAGTTACTGTCAGTAGCGGTCACAGAGTACTGTTTTATATATGTAGCGGTCAGATAATGCGAAACAGCTCCCTAGGAACTTGGGATACATCATCACAGTAACTTATAGTAGTTACTGTCAGTAGCGGTCACAGAGTACTGTTTTATATATGTAGCGGTCAGATAATGCGAAACAGCTCCCTAGGAACTTGGGATACATCATCACAGTAACTTATAGTAGTTACTGTCAGTAGCGGTCACAGAGTACTGTTTTATATATGTAGCGGTCAGATAATGCGAAACAGCTCCCTAGGAACTTGGGATACATCATCACAGTAACTTATAGTAGTTACTGTCAGTAGCGGTCACAGAGTACTGTTTTATATATGTAGCGGTCAGATAATGCGAAACAGCTCCCTAGGAACTTGGGATACATCATCACAGTAACTTATAGTAGTTACTGTCAGTAGCGGTCACAGAGTACTGTTTTATATATGTAGCGGTCAGATAATGCGAAACAGCTCCCTAGGAACTTGGGATACATCATCACAGTAACTTATAGTAGTTACTGTCAGTAGCGGTCACAGAGTACTGTTTTATATATGTAGCGGTCAGATAATGCGAAACAGCTCCCTAGGAACTTGGGATACATCATCACAGTAACTTATAGTAGTTACTGTCAGTAGCGGTCACAGAGTACTGTTTTATATATGTAGCGGTCAGATAATGCGAAACAGCTCCCTAGGAACTTGGGATACATCATCACAGTAACTTATAGTAGTTACTGTCAGTAGCGGTCACAGAGTACTGTTTTATATATGTAGCGGTCAGATAATGCGAAACAGCTCCCTAGGAACTTGGGATACATCATCACAGTAACTTATAGTAGTTACTGTCAGTAGCGGTCACAGAGTACTGTTTTATATATGTAGCGGTCAGATAATGCGAAACAGCTCCCTAGGAACTTGGGATACATCATCACAGTAACTTATAGTAGTTACTGTCAGTAGCGGTCACAGAGTACTCTTTTATATATGTAGCGGTCAGATAATGCGAAACAGCTCCCTAGGAACTTGGGATACATCATCACAGTAACTTATAGTAGTTACTGTCAGTAGCGGTCACAGAGTACTGTTTTATATATGTAGCGGTCAGATAATGCGAAACAGCTCCCTAGGAACTTGGGATACATCATCACAGTAACTTATAGTAGTTACTGTCAGTAGCGGTCACAGAGTACTGTTTTATATATGTAGCGGTCAGATAATGCGAAACAGCTCCCTAGGAACTTGGGATACATCATCACAGTAACTTATAGTAGTTACTGTCAGTAGCGGTCACAGAGTACTGTTTTATATATGTAGCGGTCAGATAATGCGAAACAGCTCCCTAGGAACTTGGGAAACAAATAAAAATGCTCAATAATAAGGAACAAGAAATAAAATAAACTTCTTATTCCGCTAATCTGAGCGCCAAGTGCCATGCTAATGTCACTCCCATGACTCCGGGGGCGAGCCCACTCTCATTTGAATTTTTATAACAACAGTCGTTTTAAGTCCAAACGTTCAATCTCTACTTGGGAAATACAGTTTTATACGCCGAGCCGAAACAAATGTTTTTCAAATGTACCTCCGGGCTAGACGCGAGCGAACAACTAAATAGAATGGGTTGGAAACTGGAATCCTACACAGGATTTTCAATAGATTTGCACACAAATTTGCATATGAACCTATTTGCCTAAATCATTTGACCGTTTACGATACCTATACATGAAAAAATTCAAACACACATTCGCACAGTGCAGTTTGTTGGGAGCGACGAGCCGACATCAGACTACAGTGTCACACGTTATGTCGTAGATATGGCGAGAAAAGATCACGAAACGAATGTGTTTGTCGATAGCAGTTCGCTACTGCTAGTGGCTCGGCACCGCCACCTCACTGCAGCGGCCCGGCCGCGGCAGCGCCCCCTCGCGCACATTTACATGCAATCTCGTTTCAATTTTACCGAATGCGCCTTTCGCGTAATCCTCATACTCTCCAAATGGAACTTATTTTGTACGAATCCCGTAGGTACTAATATCAAGGCTTCAGGCAAATGTACTCGCGCTATCACTTCGGAGACGAGTTTTTACTCGACGGAATAATTGAGTTCATCTCATTCTGCTGTAGGTACTGCTGTACTGTGTACACTGAATGTATTTAATAATTCCGTGAGCGCGGAACAAAGACGGACTGCATGACAGTGGAGTATCTCTCAGTAGTTCCGATGAGCCGATACCCACTAAATGTTTAATGAATCGATCTCGTCCCGCACCGCTCGCACCGCCCGCACCGCTCGCACCGCTCGCACCGCTCGCACCGCCCGGCTCCCGAGCCCACAGGCACCAATCTGTTTACTTTGTCACTGCCGTACTGTCAGCCACAGGCGGAGACTTGAGTCGATTGAGTAAATGGTGTTATGAAAGCTATTTAATTTGAATCATTGATTTTTATGACGTTTAAATCCCGGGATTTAAAAACCACGAATTATTTATTGGAC
The DNA here is from genome assembly GCA_947568875.1 of Fissipunctia ypsillon. Taxonomy (NCBI): domain Eukaryota; kingdom Metazoa; phylum Arthropoda; class Insecta; order Lepidoptera; family Noctuidae; genus Fissipunctia; species Fissipunctia ypsillon. Next base: position 24,942,429 of record OX387652.1, on the reverse strand, counting down.
TTTATTTATAGATAGATAGAATACTCTTTACTATGTACACCATAGAAATTACATATATAAATGTGTGTGTGTGTGTAACCCTAAATAATGTTATGATTTTTCAAATCAATAATTTGTAACTACAAATAAAGTCCGATAAAAAATTCGTGGTTTTTAAATCCCAGGATTTAAATGTCATTAAAATTATTCCGGGATTTTAAAGAGGTATTATCCACTCCATGTTACTTCCTTCCTCGAAGTTTAGGCAAATTAGCACTACCTATTCCTATCACTGATGATCAGAGTGCGTGGCTGTACAACCGCGGGTACAAAAGTTTGAACTAGGGATAGTAGAGCGCACGTCGGTGGTAACAGGTCGACCTTGAGCGGGCCCGGCGTAGTACGGAGGTGCCATAGAGTGCGAGGCCAGCTTGTACTGGTTTGTTGCCCGTGCCGCGCGCCCTACCGCACCCTGTCGTCGTACATTAGGTACCTACCATCTTAAGACATTTACTTATATGTGGCTCTGTAGGTATCTTATCGTGTCATTAGGCAAATGATATCGGGATGTAATACAAAGTGTGGCAATTAGCGAGTTTATTGATGTCAACTAATTAGTTCATAGTCTGTCGCAGCAAGTGCAGGTGGCGCACTGCCACCGACCTGCCGAGCGACTGCAGCAACATGTTGCTTGGCGCACTGCCACCGACCTGCCGAGCGACATCAGCAACATGTTGCTTGGCGCACTGCCACCGACCTGCCGAGCGACATCAGCAACATGTTGCTTGGCGCACTGCCACCGACCTGCCGAGCGACATCAGCAACATGTTGCTTGGCGCACTGCCACCGACCAGCCGAGCGACATCAGCAACATGTTGCTTGGCGCACTGCCACCGACCTGCCGAGCGACAGCAGCAACATGTTGCTTGGCGCACTGCCACCGACCTGCCGAGCGACAGCAGCAACATGTTGCTTGGCGCACTGCCACCGACCTGCCGAGCGACATCAGCAACATGTTGCTTGGCGCACTGCCACCGACCTGCCGAGCGACATCAGCAACATGTTGCTTGGCGCACTGCCACCGACCTGCCGAGCGAGAGCAGCAACATGTTGCTTGGCGCACTGCCACCGACCTGCCGAGCGACAGCAGCAAAATGTTGCTTGGCGCACTGCCACCGACCTGCCGAGCGAGAGCAGCAACATGTTGCTTGGCGCACTGCCACCGACCTGCCGAGCGAGAGCAGCAACATGTTGCTTGGCGCACTGCCACCGACCTGCCGAGCGACATCAGCAACATGTTGCTTGGCGCACTGCCACCGACCTGCCGAGCGAGAGCAGCAACATGTTGCTTGGCGCACTGCCACCGACCTGCCGAGCGACATCAGCAACATGTTGCTTGGCGCACTGCCACCGACCTGCCGAGCGACATCAGCAACATGTTGCTTGGCGCACTGCCACCGACCTGCCGAGCGAGAGCAGCAACATGTTGCTTGGCGCACTGCCACCGACCTGCCGAGCGACATCAGCAACATGTTGCTTGGCGCACTGCCACCGACCTGCCGAGCGACATCAGCAACATGTTGCTTGGCGCACTGCCACCGACCTGCCGAGCGACATCAGCAACATGTTGCTTGGCGCACTGCCACCGACCTGCCGAGCGACATCAGCAACATGTTGCTTGGCGCACTGCCACCGACCAGCCGAGCGACATCAGCAACATGTTGCTTGGCGCACTGCCACCGACCTGCCGAGCGACAGCAGCAACATGTTGCTTGGCGCACTGCCACCGACCTGCCGAGCGACAGCAGCAACATGTTGCTTGGCGCACTGCCACCGACCTGCCGAGCGACATCAGCAACATGTTGCTTGGCGCACTGCCACCGACCTGCCGAGCGACATCAGCAACATGTTGCTTGGCGCACTGCCACCGACCTGCCGAGCGAGAGCAGCAACATGTTGCTTGGCGCACTGCCACCGACCTGCCGAGCGACAGCAGCAACATGTTGCTTGGCGCACTGCCACCGACCTGCCGAGCGACATCAGCAACATGTTGCTTGGCGCACTGCCACCGACCTGCCGAGCGAGAGCAGCAACATGTTGCTTGGCGCACTGCCACCGACCTGCCGAGCGAGAGCAGCAACATGTTGCTTGGCGCACTGCCACCGACCTGCCGAGCGACTGCAGCAACATGTTGCTTGGCGCACTGCCACCGACCTGCCGAGCGACAGCAGCAACATGTTGCTTGGCGCACTGCCACCGACATGCCGAGCGAGAGCAGCAACTGTTGCTTGGCGCACTGCCACCGACCTGCCGAGCGACTGCAGCAACATGTTGCTTGGCGCACTGCCACCGACCTGCCGAGCGACAGCAGCAACATGTTGCTTGGCGCACTGCCACCAACCTGCCGAGCGACATCAGCAACATGTTGCTTGGCGCACTGCCGCCGACCTGCCGAGCGACATCAGCAACATGTTGCTTGGCGCACTGCTACCGACCTGCCGAGCGACATCAGCAACATGTTGCTTGGCGCACTGCCACCGACCTGCCGAGCGACAGCAGCAACATGTTGCTTGGCGCACTGCCACCGACCTGCCGAGCGACAGCAGCAACATGTTGCTTGGCGCACTGCCACCGACCTGCCGAGCGACATCAGCAACATGTTGCTTGGCGCACTGCCACCGACCTGCCGAGCGAGAGCAGCAACATGTTGCTTGGCGCACTGCCACCGACCTGCCGAGCGAGAGCAGCAACATGTTGCTTGGCGCACTGCCACCGACCTGCCGAGCGAGAGCAGCAACATGTTGCTTGGCGCACTGCCACCGACCTGCCGAGCGACAGCAGCAACATGTTGCTTGGCGCACTGCCACCGACCTGCCGAGCGAGAGCAGCAACATGTTGCTTGGCGCACTGCCACCGACATGCCGAGCGAGAGCAGCAACATGTTGCTTGGCACACTGCCACCGACCTGCCGAGCGACTGCAGCAACATGTTGCTTGGCGCACTGCCACCGACCTGCCGAGCGACAGCAGCAACATGTTGCTTGGCGCACTGCCACCGACCTGCCGAGCGACAGCAGCAACATGTTGCTTGGCGCACTGCCACCGACCTGCCGAGCGACAGCAGCAACATGTTGCTTGGCGCACTGCCACCGACCTGCCGAGCGACATCAGCAACATGTTGCTTGGCGCACTGCCACCGACCTGCCGAGCGACATCAGCAACATGTTGCTTGGCGCACTGCCACCGACCTGCCGAGCGAGAGCAGCAACATGTTGCTTGGCGCACTGCCACCGACCTGCCGAGCGAGAGCAGCAACATGTTGCTTGGCGCACTGCCACCGACCTGCCGAGCGAGAGCAGCAACATGTTGCTTGGCGCACTGCCACCGACCTGCCGAGCGACAGCAGCAACATGTTGCTTGGCGCACTGCCACCGACCTGCCGAGCGAGAGCAGCAACATGTTGCTTGGCGCACTGCCACCGACATGCCGAGCGAGAGCAGCAACATGTTGCTTGGCGCACTGCCACCGACCTGCCGAGCGACTGCAGCAACATGTTGCTTGGCGCACTGCCACCGACCTGCCGAGCGACAGCAGCAACATGTTGCTTGGCGCACTGCCACCGACATGCCGAGCGAGAGCAGCAACTGTTGCTTGGCGCACTGCCACCGACCTGCCGAGCGACTGCAGCAACATGTTGCTTGGCGCACTGCCACCGACCTGCCGAGCGACAGCAGCAACATGTTGCTTGGCGCACTGCCACCAACCTGCCGAGCGACATCAGCAACATGTTGCTTGGCGCACTGCCGCCGACCTGCCGAGCGACATCAGCAACATGTTGCTTGGCGCACTGCTACCGACCTGCCGAGCGACATCAGCAACATGTTGCTTGGCGCACTGCCACCGACCTGCCGAGCGACAGCAGCAACATGTTGCTTGGCGCACTGCCACCGACCTGCCGAGCGACTGCAGCAACATGTTGCTTGGCGCACTGCCACCGACCTGCCGAGCGAGAGCAGCAACATGTTGCTTGGCGCACTGCCACCGACCTGCCGAGCGACAGCAGCAACATGTTGCTTGGCGCACTGCCACCGACCTGCCGAGCGACAGCAGCAACATGTTGCTTGGCGCACTGCCACCGACCTGCCGAGCGAGAGCAGCAACATGTTGCTTGGCGCACTGCCACCGACCTGCCGAGCGACTGCAGCAACATGTTGCTTGGCGCACTGCCACCGACCTGCCGAGCGACTGCAGCAACATGTTGCTTGGCGCACTGCCACCGACCTGCCGAGCGACATCAGCAACATGTTGCTTGGCGCACTGCCACCGACCTGCCGAGCGAGAGCAGCAACATGTTGCTTGGCGCACTGCCACCGACCTGCCGAGGGACTGCAGTTACATACCGGGAACTTGTGTTGTTGTATCACATATAATATATCGATGAAGTGATGTCTAGAAAACTTTAAACAATGTTCAAATCGTTTTGAAATGTAAACCTATTTACTACTGCTAGTGACACTCGCACATACCTGCGGACAACCTTGTTTATTTAAAGAAGATTAAGACAACTCTGGTTGTTAGCAATAGCCGATGTGACGTGACAAACTCATCTACGCGCATTACTCTCAACCCTCAGGACGTTCTTCCAAAGCCTCCGCCAGGATGCGTGGGTGTTGCAAGCCAGCTCTGCCTTCTAACGTTATATCCCTCTTGAACCTCCAAATGTGCCTCTCTCAACACCGTATCTGCAAACAAAGTCAAGGAATGGGTAGCAGGACACAGTAACAGCTCGTGTAGCTGGCTCACCTGTCCCTGTCCAATAAAGATGGAGTACAGCGAGCTAATTGTCGCAATACATTGCTTTGGGCAAAAGGCCTAGAAAATGTTCGCGATGACATACATATATCTACACATATATGTGTCATATATATGATCTGCTATATAAATCCTGCAACGTGCTGACTGTTCGCCAACTCTTCATCATGCACTTAGTATTAAAACAGCACACCATGCTTGCCTACACTGCTGACAACACTAACAAGAGACGGAATGATATAGTATGCACATCTAATGCATCCTCAAAACATGTCTTTGTAGAAAGATTTTTTACATTCTTAGGCCCATTTCTGTACAATAGATTAAATAGAAAACTTAGTATCTATAAATTAAATTATTTTAGCTGTAAAACAATTATACTTAAGTATTTACTAACCATCGCTTGTACACAGACAGAAGATCTACTTGTTGTCTGCAAATAGAACCGCTAACATGTATTTTACTTATATTTACCTAATTTTAGTTTAGATTTTAATTTATACTGATTGTTAATTTATTACTTTAAGTATTTATGCACTTCCTAGCCTGAAGCACAGGTCCAACCCAGTTCAGGCAAATAAGCAACTGTGCTCTGTTTTAATTTGCTAAGTTATTTATTGTAAATGTGCCCCTTTTATAAATAAACGATTATTATTATATTATTATATACACCAGGCTGGCAGTTAGAAGGGACGTCGCGCTGGTTAAGTACATAGCTCGCATACTGCTAGGGTTGCTGCACCACCCCGAGGTGCTGGCGGCGCTGCGCCTGCGCGCGCCGGACGGCTGCGTGAGTGCGCGCCGCCGCCCCGCTCTGTTAGACGTGCCAGCGGCTAGGACTAACCTACTCAAGTTTGCCCCGATGTCACGAGCCGCGCGTATTATTAACATTATTACAGTATCGGAGGATATATTTGGGCAAAACCTGCCGAAATTCATTCAAATGGCACAAATAATAATTGAAACAGGTTTGATATTATAAACGTTGCTATGTTTGTAATTGTTATAGTAGTAAGTAGATTATTCTTTGTAAGTTTGCTTACAGGTCATTTATTTTTATATTTTTAGATTGTTATAACATCGCCTGGGGTCAATCTGTGAAGGTGTTATAATTGTGGTTTAAATAAATTAAATTAAATAAAAAATAAAAAAAATATTATTATTTTTATATATTTCTCGAGACCCTAGGGTCCCGGACCTTTGGTATGAGGGGCCGAAGCCAACTCGCAGAGGCCCGTTAGACGCTTTCAATGGAAACGAGGCACCAACCGACGATTATCCCTGTGCGCACTATGCAAGTACACCCAAAGACAACCCCCGATTGGTGTAGAGGACTATTGCAGGATATGGAGACCAAAAAAAAAAAATATTGGTCTATGGGTTTGGATGGCTAAAGTGGACTGGTTATCTAAAACTATGGAAGGACTACGGCCCCTACGTGACCAATGTTTGATAAATACAATACACGGATAAAATGGCAGGAAGTGACTTGCACACTCAACAATGGGCCCCCGGAAACGGTCGCTAGCACATAGTGTCGTAGCGACAAGGGGGCAACATGTCTTGAGGTGCTTAAGAGGAGTGGAGAGGTATTCCACGGCTATCAGTACAATCCCGGAAGTACGGTCAAGATCCCTACCAGCATCTTACTGGACTACTTCCTTCCTCCAAGCACGTTTGCTCTTGCGAATCTCTACTCAAACCAGCCAATAAAGGCAAGAATGAGGTGAGAGGTCAGTTCTCGTCAGTGTTCACTCCAGCCAGCCAATAAAGGCAAGCCAGAGATGAGGAACATGACTTCTCCCGGGAGATAGGGTAAGTGGGGTCGCTACTGCCCAGCAGCTCGCCACATGCTGCCCTGCGGGTTTCTGTATCTCTCTTGGTCTGGCTCCTCACCCTAGACTTGTCCCGGCTGCTTCGGGAGGTACCTGTTCCGGATAAGGCGGGAGGAAACGCCCGGGTGTCACCACTGTGTGGATCGCCCGGAGGACACGGTGGAGCATACGGTGGAGGTCTGCCCGGCTTGGGCGGGGCACCGCCGTGTCCTCGCGGAAGCGATCGGCGGCGGCGATCTCTCGCGTCCGGCCCTGGTCCAGGCCATGGTACGGAGCGAGAGTGCATGGGAAGCCATTACCTCCTTCTGCGAAGCAGTAATGCTCGTGAAGGAGGAGGCGGGACGCGTGAGGGAGAGGCAAGCTTTGCACCCTCACGCCCCTAGTCGTCGCAGGAGACGCCCTGGGCGTCGGGAATTGGCAGCTGATTCCCGGCCACCGTAGGCGCGGGCTTGCGGACGGCAAGCAATGGGTAGCTCGCCGTCCGGTAAGGACCAAGCCCGAGTCGACGGCGCGTCGTGTTCCACGCGCGCCTCAAAGAGATGTCAGCACTATTGACGGGGTCCGCTAGGGCCGATGCCAGCTAGGGTTGCGGGATGTTCGAAAGAGTTACCGTGGCCCCGGCACAGGCAACAGAAGGAACACGGGTGGGTTTTAGTCAGTAAAAGTCTGACACGCCCTCCCGCTCCGCCCAGAGCGGGAGAAGTCATTTGATGATTTCCCATCCACAAAAAAAAAAAGACTTGTCCCGGCAAAGTAAACTACCGGCACAGACCTAGAGTTCGAAGCGCGCAAGCCCCACCACGACGTCAACGTAGAGATACGGCGATGGGGTTATTATTATTATTATTATTTGTCTTCAGTTGATTTTCTCGGCTTAGCCGGGTAGAACTGATGGCACGGGCCTAAGCCAAGTGTTCATCAGTGGGGTTAAGTGTGGGAGTAATATTGGATACTGCTTGGTTCTCCGCAGTAGACTGTATGGTAACAGAAACTATATTTGAGGGGGAGTAATGGTGCAAGTTGTCCGACTCACACTGTAGGAATTTTCTTACTAGCCTGCATGTATTGAGAATCACTGCCTTCTGCAGCAGGTGGTAGGTGTTAGGTGGCAGGTTGAGGGACCTAAGGGACTGATGAAGCTGTTTGGGTATTACTCCTGTTGCAGATAGCACTATAGGGACTATTGTGACTCTTTGGAGATGCCAAAGTCGGGTTATTTCGTCTTTTAATTCGGTGTATTTGGATAGTTTTTCGGCTATTGTAGTTTGTAAGTTATGTGTATTTGGCACGGCGATGTCTATTAGAAACCCAGTTTTATTTACTTTGTTAATTAATGTGATGTCTGGTTTATTAAAGTGAATTGTGCGGTCTGTGAGTATGGCTCGATCGAAGTACAATTTTGTTGTAGAGTTCTCCAATACCGTTTCAGGGTTGTATTTATAGTATGGTCCTACGGTGTCTATGAGTTTGTATTTATAGTATGGTCCTACGGTGTCTATGAGTTTGTATTTATAGTATGGTCCTACGGTGTCTATGAGTTTGTATTGATGTGCTAACTTCTGGTGTATGACGTTGGCTACTTGGTCGTGTCGATGTTTATAATCTGTCTGGGCTATTGATTTGCAGGCGCCGGTGATATGTTGGATTGTCTCTGGAGAACTATTACATTTTCTACAATTGTCGGTTGCTAAATTCTTTATAATATATTTTCTGTAGTTTTTGGTCTCAATAACTTGGTCTTGTATTGCAAGCATGAACCCTTCAGTCTCCGGAAATAGTTCGCCTCGATTCAACCACGCGTTCGACGCATCTTTGTCGACATTTAATTGGCATAAATCTTGGCGATGTCTCCCGTGTAGAGACTTCTGGGTCCACTCTTGACATTTTGTTCTGTCATCTATAACCTTTTCGTTTTTTTGTTCTGTAGTGTCTTTTAAATTAAGAGGTGTATAATGTTGGTCGTTGTGTGCTATTAGTTTGTGAAGTGGGGAAGATTCAGTTTTAGCGAAGAAATATTTTCGAAGAGCTGTGATTTGCCTGTTGTGTAAATTTAAGATATCTATAAGTCCTCTGCCTCCTTCTTTTCTCGGTAATGTTAATCTTTGTAGACAAGATCTTGGGTGGTGCTTGCGAAATTTAGTCATTGTAGTGTTGATTTTCCGTTGTAAGTTTAGCAGATCCGTCCTGGTCCAGTTTATTATCCCGAATGAATAGGTGAGCACAGGTATAGCATAGGTGTTGATGGCTTTAATAGTGTTTCGTGAATAAAGCTGTGTTTTTAGTATTGTATTAAGTCGGTGTTGAAATTGTTGCTTAAGTTTTTGTTTAGTGTCTTAGTAGTGTATCTGAAGGGATTGACTGAAACCTAAGTATTTATAAGTATCTAGTTCATCCAATGGCTCTATCCGTTCTCCTGTTCCTAAGGTGTATTGGTGTTGGTAATTCTGTCCTGCTCTAACTGAATTTATTTTGCATTTATCTATGCCGAATTCCATTTTAATGTCATTTGTGAATTTTTCTGTTAGGTTAGCTAGCTCATAAAGTTGACTCTCGGTTTTTGCGTATAGCTTAATATCATCCATATACATTAAATGATTTAAAACGCCTTTCTGTGCCTCAGTCTGTCGGTCGGTAACTGTGGAATTTAAAGGGACTCCTAACGAGGTAGCATTTAATATCTTAGATAGGGGATTTAGAGCCAGGCAGAACCATAATGGGCTGAGCGCATCTCCCTGGAAGATTCCTCTCTGTATTTTAATTGGGCTGGTATCTATTGTTTCGGTTGGAGTTGCAAGTCTAAGTACTGTACACCAAGTTGTCATCATTTTCTTCAAAACAGTAATTATTGTTGGGTGTATTTTGTAAATTTCTAATACTAGCACTAGCCACGAGTGGGGAACAGAATCATATGCTTTTTTGTAATCAATATACATACATGGAAAATAAATCAGTTTTGGATTTCTGTACTTTTCTTAAAATAACGGAATCTATAATTAATTGCTCTTTGCAGCCTTGACTGTATTTCCGGCATCCTTTTTGCTGTTCGGCTAAGATGTTATTGGCGTCAATGTGTTCGTATATCATTTCAGATATACAGGATGTGATGATCTTATACAGAGTCTGTAAGCATGTTATAGGTCTATATTTAGATGGGTTAGATAAATCATTGCGATCTTTCGGTATCATGTAAGTTGTGCCTGACGTTATGTAAGAAGGTATCTTTTCGGGATCTTGAATAAAGCTATTTATAAAATTATATAGATAGCAATGAACTGCTGTAAATTTTTTGTACCAATAACTATGGATGTGGTCAGATCCGGGTGCTTTCCAGTTATGGAGGCGAGATAGAACTTTGTGAAACATTTGTGGGGAGATGTGCTCAGATACCATTGTCTGAATGTTTGTGCTATTTGATATTTCTGAATGTATCCAATCAGCTTGGGCGTTATGATGTATAGGTTGTTCCCATATCCCTGCCCAGAAGTTTTGTATTGCTTCTGGGTCAGGAGTGTTAAGCTCATCCTCATTTGGGTTGTTATTCTGAACATTTGTTGTTGCCTGCCTGATTTTGCGATAAAAAAGTTTTTCGTTTTGGGTGAATTGGGTATTTTGTTGTTTTCTCAAAGTGCATGCCTTATATCTTTCGAGTCGGCCTGTTGCAACTGAGAGTTTTTGTTTAACTGTGTCTAGTGTGTGTGCTACTTGTGTATTTGGTTCTTCGTGTATGCTATGCATTCTATATAGTTTTATGATTTTCTTTACATGTTTCCTTAATTTTCTACTACTACTGCCGTTAATAAATTGTGTCATTCTACCTATTTTTGAACGTAAATCGTTTACTTTTCTTTCTAGTCGTCTTTGCCATTTTGGTTTGTATTCGGTTTTTTTACCTCGTGTTATTTCTCTTGGTTCGAGTGCTACTTTTGCTCCGTTGACCTTAGCAACAGTCTATGCCGCACAGTATATAATGGTTTGGAATGTGTGAAAGTCTGTGCCGTTGTTAATATTTTCAGGGAAAATGATTTTGTTTAGGTAGCTAATTATTCTTGCAAGATTTTTAGATGGTTTTTGTTTTGGAATATAAGTTCTATTTGTAGGGCTAGTGTCTTTATAAAATTGGTATGCTTGTTGGAAAGTATCATCTATTGTTGGGTCCCTTTCTAAATTAATTTGTGGGTTAGGTAGAATTTCTGTACAATTTAGTTCATTATTATCCGAAGTTTGTATAATGGGTATAGGTTCTTCTATATAGTTTATGTCAATATTGCTTGTTAGCTGTGTATTGGTATTATTGATATTAGTAATACCTGCTAAACTATTGTAATTGCGTGTGTTTAGGTTTTGTATATCTAGTTCTTTCGATACCTCTGACATTAAAGAATTTAATTTATCATCGCTTATATATTTATTGTTGATTATTGCTCTCCTCTGATCAGCTATTCGTTGTTCAATTAGGTGGGCAAGTGAAAGAAATTGTTTAATGAAGTCTTCATGCAGAGGTTTTCGGTATGTAGTTTCATTAGTGGCCAAAGCTGTAACTCTATAGTAGGACCGCATTAAAGCTTCGTTTTGTTCACTGGTCCACCTCATTCGAGCCTGTGTTACATTTTGTTCACTGGTCCACCTCATTCGAGCCTGTGTTACATTTTGTGTACTGTGTGTCTCTAGGGTTGTAGGTTGCATTTGTGCAGATTGTGTTTGTGTACGTATTTCTTGTCTAAGGTCGATGGAGTTTTGTGACTGAAGGGTAAAATGGTTTAGCTGTAGTTGATCTAACTCGTGTTTTACTTCGTTTCGTATCTCATCTATTGTTTTTTGTGGTAGTAATTTGTTATTTGTCTCCTATTCTCTGACGACTAACCTGCATATTAGGGTATTTTTCAGTGAATTTTAAGTGGAGCGGTTCAAGATAAGTTCTTCTGTCTGTATCAAGTGATGTTAATTGAAGATAAGTGCGCAGTATGAACTTATTCATATCAGGTGTCCATCGTCTGCGCTTACTAGGTACACTTGTAGTGGGTGCGAGCTCAGAGTCAAGGTTGGCTTCCTGCACAACACTATCAAGCGTGCTGGTGGTGGACAAGCTAGCTGTTCTTCTTGTCATGTAGGAGGGGCGAGTCGAAGGGATGGATGAAAATAATGAAATAGTATCATCGCCCGTGGAATCGGCTGTGGCTTCTACGTAGTGAGCCCGCCTGGTCAACTCACTGCGACCAGCTGTAACAATTTTGTCGGTGGGAGCCCGCTTGCTCAACTCCTCACCGCCGATGGTTCGCATGCTGTGGCACCTAGCATCGGCTCCAGATGCGCCCCGGCGCTCCCCGGGAAGCGGCCGTAAATTATATATTCTCTTATTGCTCATCTCCATAAAGGGTTACCTTTCCTTGTTAGCCGCATAAGTTTTTTGTACAGTTGTACAGTACGCGTGTCCGCCCCCTACGTAGCTAGGTGTTCAGCTCGGACGTAAGGTTGGATTTTAGGGGGCTTATTATTATTATTATTATGTTATATTATTATATCATAAAATATACCTATCTAAATGCTCCGGTTAATTCCAAATTGATAAAATATGACACAGTTGTATGAAAAACATTATGTTAAATTTCTCTAGGGTAATTTAACTAGGTAACGTTAAATCATTATCGAAATAAATTAGCTTATCGTCAGGGAAATTTTATTTAGATAAAACTTGCATTTAATTCCAAATCATTTGGATGAATATAGGTTGAATAATTAAGATTTCACGGACGTGTTTTGATCGCGGGACGCACGATAAAGACTTCCTGTGACAGAACGAAATACACGTGGGCAAAGCCGCGAGCAGAAGCTAGTAAGTTTGCTCCTTCACTCGTGCGCCGATCGTAGGGACAAAAGAGAGACTCAGCTACTGAGTACGTCGAGGATGTTATGCTCGCTACGCTTTAATATAATATAATATTAGCTCCTTACGTATGAAATTAGCGTTTTGTCGTACTGACCACTTTGATCTGAAATATCTACTCTTTGGTTAAGAATTCCAAATTCAAATTTATAAATTCATTTAGCTGGGACATTTGAATTTTGAAAACAGTCATTCATTTGTTTTTTCCTCATTATTTTTTTCTTTGGCGTCGCTTATTACCGCACAATGGAAAACATGAAATATCGGTATATTTACGAGTACGAGTTCTACCGTGGCACCAGTGCTGCAGAAACAGCTCGAAGGATTAATGATGTGTACGGCGCTGGTGTCGCAAAAGAAAGCATGGTACGTTTTGGTTTCAACGTTTTCGTTCTGGAAATTTCGACCTTCAGAACCAATCCCGTGGACGGCCGGAGACCAAAGTGGAAAATGAAGAATTAAAGGCTATTGTGGAAGCGGATCCATCACAAAACACTACAGAGATAGCTGCAGGCTTCGTGGTAAATGATAAAACTGTATTAATCCACTTGAAGCAAATCGGGAAAGTAAAAAAACTTGAACGATGGGTACCTCATGAATTGAGTGAATCGAACTTGCAAACACGCGTCGACTGCTGTGTTACTTTGCTCAACCGACACAATAATGAAGGGATTTTAAATCGAATCATTACTTGTGATGAAAAGTGGATACTGTACGATAATCGGAAGCGCTCGTCGCAATAGCTGAACCCTGGAGACCCAGCCAAATCCTGCCCTAAACGAAAATTGACTCAGAAAAAGTTACTTGTGAGTGTTTGGTGGACTAGCGCCGGTGTCGTTCACTACAGCTTTCTAAAATCTGGCCAAACGATTACGGCAGATATCTATTGTCAGCAACTGCAAACCATGAAGGAAGAACTAGCTGCTGCTTCACGACAACGCAAGACCACACACTGCACAACAAACAACCACTAAGTTAGATGAGCTACAATTGGAATGTCTGTGACATCCACCGTACTCCCCGGACCTTGCTCCAACAGCTTACCATTTTTTCCGGAATTCGGACAACTTCTTACAAGGAAAAAAATTCAACTCCGATGCGGCAGTCCAGAAGAGTTTATTAATTCTCGCCCCCATGGTTTTTTTAGTAAAGGGATCAATGAACTACCTATGAGATGGCAAAAGTGCATAGATAACAACGGTGCATACTTTGATTAATTTAATATATTTTACAAAAAAAAATTGACTTTATATTCCTCCCGTACAAAACGCCAATTTCATATGTAAGGACCTAATATTATCAGCCGCTAATTGTACAGTATATCGCCTGCGCTCGCGTCCCTTCGTTTGTCACAGACCATAGACAATAAACACAGACCATAAACATAGCTTTTAACGTGCACGTCTTTCTACATTGTTCTCACATACTTAATTTCAACATGAATGATGTAACCAATATTTTGTAACAATATTTTGATTTAAAAGAGTGTCCGTGGAGTTTCTTGCCCGTTCTTCTCCATAGAGATCTACGCTTTGGAATGGGCGACTAGCTTCAATTTTCTGACTAACTGACCGACTCTTTGACAATTCAAAAGTGCCTGTAATTGGTTTATTTGAAATAAATGCTTTGAGTTTGAGTTTGAATAGTCTGTAGCATGGACAAGCGATGTTGGAGCGTCGGGTGTGGGTCGATCGTAACGTAATAGTTATTATTTTTTATTTTATTATCAAATAAGGTTTTTCATATAATTTTGTATTTTAATATATATTTTATTGTTTGTTTTATTCATTTATTTTATGTCCGTGGGTGTGTCCGTGGCATCACAGTGGGCCCTGTCAGAATATCAGCGCTGCGGTATTTGTTTTTTCAAATATGGCAGCATCATGCTGAGATAGGAGCCTTCTTGGCCTCGCACAGGTCTTCTTTGTTTTTTTTTCTTTCCTTTTGTTTTATTTGTGTTTAAGATATTGCTAGTTTTAATGTTCTTTTTATAGTTGTATTTCCTGTGCGTGTCCCAAATAAAACAGTTTTCTTTCTTTATTTCGTCAATATATACACAACTACCTACCTAACACAGAAATAAATAAAAACTAAAATTATTGTTATTATTATAGGCTTACCTTGCCTGAGTTGCTTGACTGAGTTGGTTGTTTAAAAATTATGTTTCTGGTTTCGTTATTGATGCATTCAAACATCCATACACTGAACAATACAGTCGATAACTGTGCCATACTTCACGGAAATAAAATTCGCAGCTTCCGCGTTCGTGCGATCTGCCGCGCACTCGAGACTGTTGCGTACTGTGCACACTGAGATTTCGAAGCGCGTCGTTTCGGCCGTTTTCTGTGAAGATAAAATACTGTAACTTTTTATACTGTGGCGAAGTGCACACGCTCGCACACACTTCCTTCTGTCACGCGTCGCCCACTGTCCTCCCGCTGGTGTTATTGTGTCGCCGTAACGGTCAGCCCTAAACGTGTTCCCAATACTCAAACACTGAACCTAAGCCTTACCTACATGGCATTGTCGTGCCTGAAATGTTTCTACAATAATTCTTTCTACACAATAATATCTCGAAACACCAGATATTCCCGAGTGAGCCCTCTGTTTTCAAAAAACATAACTTTGCAGGAACATGTACGTTCCCAGTGAGAATGTTATCCAGCTCCGAGTGTCGCACTAAATCATTTTTCACGAAAACATTTTTGGGTCACGTCGGTACACGGTGGCGTACCGTCGGCAAAATAACTGGATGCGTGCGACCGCAGACCACATGTGCTATGTGCATACAAAGTGACCGCGCGCACCACCTCAGCGTCAGCAAAACAAGCTGGCTAAAAGCCACCAAGCATGCATATAAAGCAAGCAGTGAGGTAGCGACAACAAAACAAGGTAACGAGGTTCTGCTGGCGGCAAAAAGCATGCATGCATAAAAGGCGGGTAGCGATAGCAAAGCAATCTCAGACCTAAGGCGATGACCGTCGCACCGCATAGAAATTAGTAGTGAGCGATGCGTACGCAGAGAACATGAGAATTCATAAGGCAAGCTGCACGGTGCACTTCTCCTGGAAATAAAATGAACGAATATTTTGTAAAGTCCGTTCATTAAAACATGTAAAAGGGAGCTAGTGACAGCAAGCTAATGGGATTAAAAACTTTAAGCTCGTCATAGGTGGCAGCACTGTGGTTGGTCCAGAAACCGCCATTGTTGTATATGTGTTTAATGTTGTCTTGATCGCAAATGAAACGAAAAGTAGCTAAAAATGTAAGCGACTCTAATATAATGTACTTGCACCACAAGAGCCTGTAATGAAAAGTGAAAAAAAAAAACTTTTTTACAAAAAAAAACACTACAAAGTGAAAAATAGCTTTAATTTCGGAAGTCGGTGTCTTTGGATCTGTATTTTTGGTTTTTGCCACCGACTTCCTAAATTAAAGTTATTTTTGACTTTGTAGTGTTTTTTTTGTAAAAAAATTTTTTACTTTCCACTTTTTAGTGGGTCAGTTTGTAATTTATCTAAGTTACAATAGCCTAATGACAACTGCTCATCACCTTTTACAAAACATTGCTTTTCCCGATGCAGGGACGTTAATTGTTGAGGAGTTCTCCTGGTACTTCACCATCAGCTCCACTTCAACATATGCATTGTGACGAGCTTATAGTGCTTAGCAATCATTTGAAAGTAATCGAATCTCAACCCGTGAATTACTTATTATTGAGTTGTTCCGGTGGCCATCTGTGGTCTTCATCATCAGTTCCGCTTCACCAAATGGTGCTTTCCAAGAGCAAATGCACAAGTTACTATAAAAATACCCAAACCACTATAGGTATGCCTATAATATTTGAAGAGTTCCCTTGATTTCTCCAGGATTCCATCATCAGATCCTGACATGATAATAATTGGAAGTGCACTGGCTAGCACATAGTCTCGACCAATTATCAGATATCCATTTTTTCGTCGTAGAGCTTTCCTCCACAGTTTACGTCTTGAGTTGGGTGCATGGGTTCCCGTAATTTTGCAATCAACTGCTGAGCAACGGGGCATATTATATTAATTAGTTGATTTGTATGAAAGAAGTCGCTTGTTTACAAAAAACTGGTCAAGTGCCTGTCGGACCACGCACAATGAAGGGTTCCATAATTAAGATGATATATATAATAATAATATAATATATAATATCCCAAGAACGAGTGCATTGTAGTTGAAAAACATGTTCCTCCATACATTCCAACTGCAAATGTAAGTTTGTATGCACAATGTTGAGTGATTTACCATTATATTGGAATGAAGTTCTTTCTTGCGGTAGGAGTTAACTGGTAGAAATCGTCACGCGTTGTACTTGTATGCCCCATCCATGCGACTTTCTTCTTTCAAAAGTGTGAATTTACACACTCTCTCTCTCTCTCTATATATCTTTCTCTCTCTCTCGATAGAGAGAGAATGAATATGGTCACAATGAAAACCCACTGATGATCCAAGCCACTGCGAGAATTTAAAAAAATTTCGTCATGGTTGTCGTTTTCATAGTTTTCGAGGGTGCTAAAGTCGACAGTGAGGTCAAAATGTAAATCCAAGATGGCAGCTGCGAAAATTTTGTTTATGTTTTAAATCATAGGTGAGAAGCACTTCGTACTCGTCGGTTCGGAGCACATCGGCTGTAACAGACGGACAGACACACGAGTAACCCTATAAGGGTTCTGTTTTGTCATTCAGACGTCCGGAACTCTAAAAGATATGAAGATTGACAGCTATTAGTAAAATTTTTGGAATAGCGACATCTGAAGTGAGCAAGTGGCAGCTTTTATCCACATTTCCAAGCACAACAGCACAAATAATGAGACCCTTACAAATCGTGAAATTGATTAACCCAGAACTCCTTTGTTGAGTGAAGTCCTCTGGGTGATTTTAGGAAGTACCTTCTTCTGTTTCTCGTAAGGTTCCGCAGTAGCGCTCTACAGCATATCTAGCTGCTACATACTCTAAGGTCGCTCCAGCGAGGCGGCGCCTGCAGGCTGCGGCGGAAGGTTAAACCGAAGCTAACGTAAAAGCGAGTGGTGTGCGGTAACGACAGCAAAACAAAATAAGGCTGGGCACAAACAGGGCGCGGGCGAGGCTTTTAGCGGTCGGCTGTGTGCGGCGGCTAATGGTCGCGGCAGTGTGGGCACCTCGCGTGTCGCGCCTCCTGCGGGGAACTACTTAACGATACGTTTTAAACTGTTTTAAAGTCAATGTTGATTTAGGTGACAGATTTCACTTATTTGCATGATGTTCAGTTGTTGTGGAGAGGTACAATGCGAATTGGGCGGCTTAGTTCTTCATATTTGGTTGAAAAACGTATCGTTACAAGCTCTTTTACAAGCTTTTATTTAACTTGCCTTGTTTTTTAGTAAGTATGCGTGGGTCAAATATTGCATGCTAAATTAAAAGCACTTCCTCTTATCCTACGGAGTTGAAATTTTACATGGTGATTTAGTTTCAAAGACAATGCATTTTTATGATAAATGACCTGATTCTACACTCAGGATTGGCTCCAGACGAAGGGACTCCTCAACGTTCAGCGGTACAGATGCGAAATTTAACATACGTATTTAATGATGATAGTCCGTTCTAAAGTCTACCATGACCTGGCTGCTGCTTCCAGTATTGGCTCCAGACGAGGGAACTCCTCAACGGTCAACAGTACAGACACGAAATTTTATATGCACATATAATTATGATAGTCCGATTTTAAGTCCACCATGACCTAGCTGCTGCACCCAGGATTGGCTCCAGACTGGGAAACTCCTCCTGAGCGGTCAACAGCAGAGACACTAAATTTTATATTATATATGGATTCAATTATGATACTCCATTCTAAAATTGATCACGATCTGGCTGCTGCACCCAGGGATGGTTCCAGAAGAGGGAACTCCTCTGCTGTCAACAGCATAGTCAAAACATGTTACATACGCATTCAATTATGATAGCCTCGTTCTAAAGTCCACTATGACCTAGGTGATGCACTCGGAGATGGCGCCAGACGAGGGAACTCCTATAGCGTTAACAGCACAGACACTACAATTTACATACACCATGACTTGTCTGCTGACCCAGAATTGGCTCCATATGAGAGATCTCCTCAGTGGTCGACAGCACAGGCACGAAATTTTGTATACGCATTCAATTATGATAGCCTGTTCTAAAGTATGGCATGACTTGAATAGTGCAACTCGGTTAGCCTCACACCATAACTTGTGTACTCGTAAAGGCGCGTTTAGATTCGTTGGATTTGTTATTACAAGTACCTTTCAAGTGAAGGTAATAATAGAACAGATATTTAAACTAAAGCTTAAAAATACAAAATATAAACTTAAATAAAAACCTTTTTAATAAACCTCCTTTTTTGCCTTCGCCGCAGTCGGGTAAAAAAAGCTTTTAATGAACTAAAAAGTGCTAAATACAACTTACTTAACCCCAATATTTACTTAAAAGCTTGATGTGTGAACATCCTGCTTATCGTCGTTCTATATGGACGTACGTTTTATTTAGTACTTTTGAGTTAATTATGTTATGTTAGACTCTACATGTGAACATAACATATAGGAGCTCCCCCTGATATCACTATCAGGGGAGCGGCCACGTGCGGTCCATGGCCCTTTACGGAGCTCCGGTGTGGGCGCGTTCCATGAGGCGGCGACCGGTCCGTCGGTTGAATACGTCCCAGAGGGTCATGGCCATCCGGTTAGCCCGGGGATATCGCACGGTCTCCGGGGAGGCGGCGAACCTCCTTGCCGGATTACCGCCATGGGATCTGGAGGCAAAAGTCCTCGCACACATGTGGGAGTGGCGCGAGGAGGCAGGACGCCGGGGCGTAACTCCGTTGCCGCGAGAAATCGCGGCACGGCGGACAGAGCTCCGGCAGGATCTCATGGCGGCATGGAGAAGAGCGCTGGGCACGCCACAATTGCGGCGATAAGTCCCCTCTTTGAGGAGTGGCTGGATAGGCGCCACGGCGTCCTCACCTTCCGCCTGACGCAGGTCCTCACCGGACACGGGTGCTTCGGGAGGTACCTGTTCCGAATAAGGCGGGAGGAAACGCCCGGGTGTCACCACTGTGTGGATCGCCCGGAGGACACGGTGGAGCATACGGTGGAGGTCTGCCCGGCTTGGGAGAGCACCACCGTGTCCTCACGGAAGCGATCAGCGGCGGCGATCTCTCGCGTCCGGCCCTGGTCCAGGCCATGGTACGGAGCGAGAGTACATGGGAAGCCATTACCTCCTTCTGCGAAGCAGTAATGCTCGCGAAGGAGGAGGCGGGACGCGGGAGGGAGAGGCAAACTTTGCGCCCTCACGCCCCTAGTCGCCGCAGGAGACGCCCTGGGCGTCGGGAATTGGCAGCCGATTCCCGGCCACCGTAGGCGTGGGCTTGCGGACGGCGAGCAATGCATAGCTCGCCGTCCGGTAAGGACCAGGCTCGAGTCGACGGCGCGTTGTGTTCCACGCGCGCCTCAAAGAGATGTCAGCAGCATTGAAGGGGTCCGCTAGGACCGATGCCAGCCGGGGTTGCGGGATGTTCGAAAGAGTTACCGTGGCCCTGGCACAGGCAACAGAAGGAACACGGGTGAGTTTTAGTCAGTAAAAGTCTGACACGCCCTCCCGCTCCGCCCAGAGCGGGAGAAGTCATTTGATGATTTCCCATCCAAAAAAGAAATAAAGGGGAACGGCCAGGCTACTATCCAGTAGCGATGTGGTGGCCCCCTACTCTCCAAAAACTCTTTCAGCCCTGGAGAGTAAACATCCAGCGCCTGTGGATGGTATCACCTTCCCTGACCCCCCCCCCCCCTTTCTGATTCAGATTCGACACCTTTTAACTTTACTACCCTCCAGCTGATTGCAGCCGTGAGCTCCTTCCGAAGTGGTTCCGCCAGCGGCCTGGACGGCCTGACTCCTCAGCATTTAAGAGACTTATTGAGTTCAGGCGCCAAGGAAGCTGGTGAGTCACTTATTGAGTTCAGGCGTCAGGGAAGCTGGTGAATCACTTATTGAATTCAGGCACTAGGGAATCTGGTGAGTCACTTATTGAGTTCAAGCGCCAGGGAAGCTGGTGAATCACTTATTGACTTCAGGCGCCAGGGAAGCTGGTGAGTCACTTATTGAGTTCAGGTGCCAGGGAAGCTGGTGAGTCACTTATTGAGTTCAGGTGCCAGGGAAGCTGGTGAGTCACTTATTGAGTTCAGGCCCCAGGGAAGCTGGTGAGTCACTTTTAAAGGAGCTTGCGGCTCTAATTAACCTGATGCTCGACGGCGGTGTGAATGATGCCGTTCCAATCCATCAGCCTTGACCTCAATCACTCAAAATGCGAAATTTACGTTTGTGACAATACCGACAGACAATGGACTTTAGAGAAATTTAATTCAATATCCCCAAATATTAAACCTCCCAGGTTCCCCAATTTTAGAAGACAGATTTTCACCTTTCGTTGACGAAAAAATTAAACATTTTAACGATATTTCGGATAAAATTGTTAAAATGAATTTACATTCGGCATTCACCCTTATCAGATACTGTTGTTCCGGTCCAAATTTTATGTATTTTCTCCGCACTTCCTCTTTATGGAAGCAGCCACACCTTTTAGACAAAATATATCAAATTATTCGAAGTACATCCATTTTAAATGTGACATTGGACGACCGCGCGTGGCCATATTACCCATTCGTTTTGGTGGACTCGGTGTCCGCAAAATGTCCAGTGTAAGCTTATCGGCGTTCCTGTTCCTGTTACAAAAATCGTAGCCCCTTCTCATGTTGACTCTGAAGTGCCGTGTTTGACCGACGCGATGAACGCCTGGAAGGTGGCTTGTCTGGATACGGTGCAACCCGAGAACCCGTCTTCCCAGAGACAGTGGGATAAGCCACTCTGCAGGTTGGTACGGAATAACCTCATTAATACGTCCACCAATACTACTGAGCGTGCCTGCCTGCTGGCTGTAGGAGAATGGGAGTCGGGCCTCTGGCTTCAGGCGCTACCGTCACCCAACATAGGCACTATGCTGGGTGACACCACTTTCCGGCTCGCTAGAAGTCTGCGTCTGGGCGCTCCTTGCGGGGCTCCTCATCGCTGTCAGTGCGGTGAAGCAGTTGACCGCCTCGGACACCATGGCCTTTCCTGCAACAAGAGCGCTGGTCGGTTGGCGCAGCACGCCAGCATAAATGACATCATCCGTCGGGCTCCTGTCACCGCCAGGGTGCCAGTTATTTTAGAACCCAATGGCTTGGCACGCGTCGATGGGAAGAGGCCAGACGGAATGACCATAATGCCTTGGAAGTTGGGTAGGCCTTTGGTGTGGGATGCAATCTGTGTCGACAGCCCGCGCCATCCCATCTCCCTAGCACTGCGGGCTGTGCTAGGGCGCCTGTTGTAGGTGCAGAAAACCTCAAACGGTGCAAATATACCTCATTAGGAGCCATATGTTTGAGCCGTTTGGGGTTGGAAAATTAGGGCTGTGGGGTCCGAGTGCTCATCAAGTATTTCGGGATATCGCCAAGCGGTTGGTCGACTCTTCACGTGACCAGAGGGCTGGCCAATTTTTAGGTCAAAGAATCAGCATTGCCATCCAATGTGGCAACGCTGCCAGCCTTTTGGGCACTTTTCTAACTGACAGCATTGCGGACGAATTTTTTGATGCCCAATGAGCTCTTCCTGTTATTTTATTTTTTCTTTTCTTTATACACTTGTACATAATATATTTATTTTAGCGTTAGATTGTATGTTGTATTTAAGATTTGTGTATATTACAATAAATAAAAGACATAAAAAAGTTAATTAAAAACTTGCTTTAAAAAAGGTTTTTATTTAAATTTTATTGTTTTTTTTTTTATTTGAGATAGGTTTGCTCTTGACTCTAGTCTAGGTCAGAGATGACAGACACAAAGTGTTATAGTCCAATCATTCATAATAATGTGCTCTTCAATCGTTTCGTGGTCATCGACGGCGCATCAAATAGAGGAACAACGTACATGTACATACATATGCATAATGCGATTGATACATATGTATATTGAGGAAAAACGAGGGCAGCGCGCCATTGAATACTATCTCCGCGAGACGAGCTCTGAGCAAACAGCGCGCTATCAACATTGCATCAGCACACACGAGGCACACAGCGGCACACAGCGGCACACAGCGGCACACGAGTGACATGCATGCGGCACACTCACCCTGACACACACACGTCCATGACGGCGCGTGCTTGCTGCTCGGGAATTCATTTCCATCGCGACAGCATCCTGTTATCGTTATCGTAATTATTTTCGTGCTTGCCTCGTAAAGGAGAAACAATAGTTATCTTGCCTCAGCCGGTGAGGGACAGGGTATCATTTTAGCTATCTTTATCTGGAGAACTCCTAAAAACTGCAGGAATCAAACGAAGAACATGCGACTAGTTCAGAATCGGATCCAAATTCTCAAATCAAATCAAACGTGATGCCCAAACAAAAGCATATACAAGAAGATATTTTATTGTATTCTATTTTAGTGTAAGCACGTTCACATGTTAGCAGCCAGGGGAACGACACGAGCAGCTTAGAGTATTACCTACAGCTCGGTTCATCATCTGCCTAGCCTTTTCCCAACTATGTTGGGGTCGGCTTCCAGTCTAACCGGATGCAGCTGAATACCAGTATTTTACATGGAGCGACTGCCTATCTGACCTCCACAACCCAGTACCTGGGCAATACGATACCCCTTGGTAAGACTGGTTGTCAGACTTTCGGGCTTCTGACGACCCGTAACGACTGTCAAAGATCCACGAATGACAGCCGGGACCAACGGCTTAACGTGCTTTCCGAGGCACGGAAGGGTCTCGGTATGTAAAGATGGTCACCCATCCACGAACCAACCCCAGCAAGCGTAGCTTAACCTGATGGATCGACTCGTGCGGCTGTTATTACTTAGCCACGAGCTCCTTCACTAGCTGCCTACAGCTCGGTTGCAAGATATTATTAGCCAGTGAGCCCCAAACTAGACAGTTAGTCTGTATCTTGGGGCTCGCGGTACGAGTTCCAGAGTGGAGACTTGGAGAGGTGGTTTCAGGTTGCTATGGTATAATTAAGTTTAGTGTATGTGGAATATGTGTGTGCTGTGTGCGTAGTGTGTATGATGTGTATGCGTGATGTGTGTGTAAGTGTGCGTGTTTGTTTCCATTGTGCTTCGTTTAATTTGGTGTGAGGCGGGTCTTTATATTCATTAGTTCCGAGTAATCATAGCTAGTGTTTTGCAACATTTTCTTTGCTATTTTTTGCAATGAATGAGGTAGTATTTTTAAATTCGTAGACTTGATTCTTTACTTAAAATCTGTAAGTCCCCAGAGTATCACGAACTCGCACTATCCCGAGCTGAATCCGAGCGAGTAGAAAAGTGCACAACATTGTGAAAGAGCAATTGATTTCACTATAAACAAGTGATCGTAACGAGAACTTAATCTGTTAAGTATTTTGTTGTGTTAACAATCTCGCGATCGGATTCCAACCAGCGTGAACCGGTTGCAGCTGGTTTGAACTAGCGCAAATGTGAATATACTGGTAAAATTTGCACTTATCTTAATTTGTGCATCTCTGGAGACTCGTATCTGTTCTGACGCGCTTCAAACATTTAATTTTTATTATAATTAACTAGCTGTCGCCCGCGGCTTCGCCCTCGTGGATGTTACGTATACTTCCCTATTTGAATCGGATTTTGTTCACAATATCATTTGGGAATTCATTTAATTTACGGCTTAACAAAAGGGTAGCTGAGCACACGCGAATTAAAATGGTCATTGGTTATTTACAACAAACTTCCCCGGACATAACATTTGTTTCCACGGACTTGGCTTGTAAATTTGAATGGCACGTATTGAGTGAAAATCTGGGCAGTGATCATATGTGTATTAAAATTAAAAGTAATTATAAAAAACGTAAATATAAATCGGCCAACTGGGATGAGTATACCAACTGGGATGAGTATACCACAACGTTAGAAGAAGTTATGCTACCGTATTGTGAAGAGTTAGGTGCTCAAAGAAATTATGATTATTTCATAAACATCATTAATAGTGCGGTTGATAAATATATACCGTATACAAAACAGTGCACATGCTATAAACCAGGATTCCAACCAAAGTCTTATTGGAATGAAACACTCTAAATTAGTAGCTGAAAGAAGGTTAGCACTAAGTAATTTTAGGTCAAATCCTACCCCCTTTAACTTAAACATTCTAGAAGAAAAGACAGCAATCGCTAAGAAAGCTAATAAATAATAAGAAAAATAATAAGGAAGCTATTAGTAGAGCCAGGAGAAATGAGCGCCGGCATTTGGATACAGGCATTGATGAGTCAACAACGATCGCACAAATGTGGAAGCGAATGCGATGGTTGAAGGGGTGTAACTCAACTAAATCATACCCGTCAAGGAACCAGGAAATTTCCCTAATCTGTGGTTTAGCTCCTAATTATGTATGCTATAAGAAATTCATCTAACGCATAGTTAGGAATACCGGTAACATTACATGAGCTATGTAATTCGTTAAAAACTAAGGATACAGCACCTGGTGGGGCCGGAGTTTCTTATTCAATGATATTTAATTTACCAACCATTGGTAAAAAATTTTTAGTAAGTTTATATAATGATATTTTAAACTCTAGTGTAAACCTGTGCAGTGACATAGTATTGATGCCTATTCCTAAACCAGCTACACCTTCAGATAGCAATCCAAAATTAAGACCTATCTGCTTAATATCATGCTTGTGTAAAATTGTTCACTCTATACTGACAAAACGCATTGAATGGTTCATAGAGAAAAACAATATTTTGTCGTATAATATACGTCGGGTTTTAGAAGAGGACAATCATGTCAGGGCGGTTTAGCGAGATTGACCACACACATTCAATTAGGTTTCTCGAAAGGTTATGCAACTGTTGCATGTTTTATAGATATTAAAAGTGCATACAACAATGTATTAATTAATAAAATGTTATCAATATTAAATGAAATCGGGATCGGTAATAAATTATGTTCATATTTATGGACTTTTTTGAATGAAAGACATCTTAAAATTATTGATGAATTAAATGAAAATGACACTATGATTAGGTATACAAGTTTAGGATTAGCCCAGGGTGACCCTATTTCACCAATATTATTTAACATTGTAACATTTAAATTATTTTCAAAAATAAAAAATGTACATATGTACGCTGATGATTTTGTCTTGTATAGTACAGATAAAAATCTTTCAGATAGTACAACTAAATTACAAGAAGCATTAGATACCTTTTCATCCTGTCTAAGTGAATTAGGATTGTGTTTGTCGAATAGCAAATCAAAACTATGTATTTTTAGCAGGGGATTTAGGAGACAAAATATTACATTGAAAATAAACAATCACGCCTTGGAATTAGTGGATAGTTATAAATATTTGGGGTTATGGCTAGACAGATCGCTACAATGGGGACGTCATATTAATGAGGTAGTCAGAAAGTCACAGAAATACTTAAATATACTCAAAGTTCTGGCAGGTACTTCTTGGGGTATACACCCCAAACGTTTCCGCAGAATATATATATGTATGTATATATATATATGTATGTATATATATATATGTATGTATATAGCGATAGTCAGAAGTCGTGTAGACTACAGTTGTTTTATTTACGACAACAGTGCGAATTCACATTTATATAAATTGCAGAAAATACAGAATCAAGCACAGAATTATAGGTGGTCTTATAAAGTCTACGCCGATTCACACGAGAGAGTGAGCTATGTATTCCACCATCGCACATAACAAGAAACTTCCTAGCCTACGAATATTATTTAAAATCGTTATCTTGGACTAACAATGTAACGATAAAATTATTAAAAGAACTAAACACTTTTATAACCAACAGTTATTGGACACGCAAACAAAATCCATTACTTGTGACTATTATAAATGAAATTGAAGATGTTCAGGTTGCCTCGTCCTCTCCATCAGAGATGTATACCTTAACCACGTGGGTCACTTACATTGATGCTAATAAAATAATTTCCGTTGGTTTAGATAGCATGCGTCGAGCTAAAGGTTTAGATAGCATGCGTCGAGCTAAAGGTTTAGATAGCATGCGTCGAGCTAAAGGTTTAGATAGCATGCGTCGAGCTAAAGGTTTAGATAGCATGCGTCGAGCTAAAGGTTTAGATAGCATGCGTCGAGCTAAAGATTTTTACGAATTAAATCTGTTGAAACACGCTGTAACGAAAGAATTAATAGAGAAATATACTGATTGGGAAGTAATTTACACAGATGGATCTATGAGTAAGATTGGTAGGGGAGCTTCATTTTATGTTCGCTCGCAGAAAACGCTAGTGGATGTTTTAAAATAATTGGAAATGTGTGTGTCATGTCGTTGGAGCTTATTGCAATCTCAGAAGCACTATCATATATCAAAACAATTGATGACAATAAAGCTGTTATATGTTCAGACAGTAAGAGTGCCTTATATCATACAGCTCGATGCGCCTCTGGTCGCAGAGGTACACCGATAGCATACGAGATACTCTGTAAAATAGAGTAATTAGCGAAGAAAGGAGTGGATCTGAGGTTGCAGTGGGTTCCTTCGCACATTGGGATACGTGGTAATGAGGAGGCGGATAGATTAACGAAAATTGGAAGTACAGAAGGACAAGAAAATGTACAACCATATTCCACAAAAATAAAACAAACGAAATCAAATAGACACATGGAGCGATCGAGTGTCTAAGGAATAGATAGACAGATAGAATACTCTTTGTTATGTACACCATAAATATTACAGATATAAAAGTAGACATTTTACAAGCGGTGCCACAATGGGCGTCCGGACCGAAGGCACCGAAGGACCGTCTAACTGGCACCGAAGGACGTCTAACTGGTCCGCTGTTGCTGTAACAAAAGAACATATCTATTCAAATTGTCGATAACTGTTATGACTCCCCATCTTGCATCACATATTAAAGTTATATAAATGCCTAATTAGAACCTAAATTGTAACAACATAAAACAACACATTTTCAGTTTTGTCGTATTTCATGTGTACAACAACCTGTAAAGACCTCCCCTCCCTCCCCCCGAACTCCACCCCGAAGTTCAGACTCTATTCTTGTAGGTGTTAATTAGGGTGCCTAAATATTTGGTGTCTCCGCACCGAGACAAAGGCTCGACTCAGCCGACGCGGCACGCGGCACGCGGCGGGCGGCGGGCGGCACGCGGCACGCGGCGGGCGGCGGGCGGCACGCGGCACGCGGCGGGCGGCGGGCGGCGGGCGGCGGGCGGCGGGCGGCACGCGGCACGCGGCGGGCGGCGGGCGGCACGCGGCACGCGGCACGCGGCACGCGGCGGGCGGCACGCGGCACGCGGCGGGCGGCGGGCGGCGGGCGGCGGGCGGCGGGCGGCACGCGGCACGCGGCGGGCGGCGGGCGGCACGCGGCACGCGGCACGCGGCACGCGGCACGCGGCGCGCTAGTCGGCACTCACTGCTCGTTATTTTTGTTTCCAAACGTTCTACTAATTTGCCGGCCATTAGCTCAGCCTCATTACTAACTTTTATTGTTCTTTGAAGGAGTTGTCCCGTGCAACGCTCCCCTCCCCGCGCGCACCCGGCGCAGCCCGGTTGCGTCCGACCGGAACGAAAAAATCGCGCCATTGTTTTCCACTTTTATTGAAAAGGGCCCCCGCGCCGGAAATTATATTAATTAACAAGTATTGCCTTCCGGCACTCCACGGCTTCCGGGGACGATTCTCGTTTTGTTAAAGTTTTATTTTGCAATTTTTTTATTGCGACAAAATATTTTAATTGAGTTGGTTGTTAAAGTGCTTTCAAATTAAATTTGTATAATTGGGTGCTCTGACATCCTACAATTTTCCCTATCTATTAACATTTTTGTCCCAGGAGGCAAAACTCCAACAAGGGTAACGCAACATTTTAGATATTGAAATGCAAACAAACAGCTAAGCATGCAGTACGAGCGCCTTCAGGGCTGCGCCGGCGCTGGCTTGCTGAGGAGTGAGTCATCGCTTGGTAACCAATTATAATTACGTCATTATTTTCCTCAATTTTCTTTGACGAGAAGCAAAAATAAGATGTTCTCTCCTGACCAGTACTATTGGAAGTAGGTCTTAGCGAGCAGTAGCACCATTTATAGTCAAGCGCAACTAATGAACAGGTCGTGCACTCGACCTGACACTGACTAGTTGAGGACAATGACCCCTGTTAGCATCCTGTCAGCCCGGTGTCAGGCGGTAGTGTACCGACGCAGACATCCTGTCAGCCCGGTGTCAGGCGGTAGTGTACCGACGCAGACATCCTGTCAGCCCGGTGTCAGGCGGTAGTGTACCGACGCAGACACGTGCTCTATGTCTGCTATTGTAGGCTTCACTACTGATAGATTCTGACTCATCGTAAATAAACGTATCGAACCAATAACAAAATCTCTCATTATTTTGATTGAATAGAGTGTTTTAATAACCATTAAAATATCATCTTTTTTTAATAAAATATATAAATCCTAACGCAATTCACGTCAATTACGTCTAAATAGGATCACCTCGTCTGCAGGCCGTCCTTTGTCGGTATTCAAACCGTCGGCATTTGTTTTGTTACGTCATATCGCAGGATCGCGTCACTTCGGTGACAAAAGGAGAGTGATCTACAGAGAGAATGCTCAAACACACAGTTACGAGCGAGTCTCATGGGGATTGAACCCGTGCACACGTTTTTCAAAGATGAAAGGCTTTTATTTGCAGTCTCCAGTAAATGGGTTATGGAGGTCAGATGGCAGTCGCTCCATATTGAATACTGATCGATTCGCATGGAAACCGCCGTCTCCCATCGACTCGCATGCCACTGATCTTCGTCACAACTCTATGAGAAAATCAATAGAAATAAAGATCAGAAATATAAATATGTCACCTGAAACATCGTGTTACAGATCGGTAGTTTATCTACTAAGTTGTTGTGCGGACAGTTTACTGTGACTTTATCTACTAAGTTGTTGTGCGGACAGTTTACTGTGACTTTTCAAATCAAATCAAATCATTTATTATACACCACGCACTGTATCCGCTTTGAGGAGAAAAAGTGAGCTGCAGACACCCTGCGATGTACAACACAGACGCAATACAATGCAGATAATTTCACTTAGGTACGTTTAGCAAGTTCTACAAAATTAAAACTATGGTTTAAACTCCATAGTAATGATTCCAAGCCATAAATGATAGAAACAGAAATCATTTATTTGCTTAAAATCAACACCATTTTCCATCCATTCCTTATATTTTCTTTTGGTCTGCGGAACGATATTAGAATACAAAACTACAGAGAACGATTGTGAACAGTTTGTTTCGGATCGTTTTCATTTTATGTATTTGTTTTTATTAGAGCACAGAAGAATGCATACTAAATAAATGATTGCCACGTCGACCACAGACAGACCCTCTTCTAAAAAACACAAAAGACATCTACGTGGACTTGACTTGCCGACCTTTATTTAATAACCCGCAACTGAATGCAAGACTGTTCAAACAGAATTCTCTACTCGTAGTGTAACATGACCTGTGAACGCAACGCAGGGTTGAGTTCATAAAACAGTCCGCCACCTCAACCTAGCAACATGTAGAACTACCCGCCACCTCAACCTAGCAACATGTAGAACTACCCGCCACCTCAACCTAGCAACATGTAGAACTACCCGCCACCTCAACCTAGCAACATGTAGAACTACCCGCCACCTCAACCTAGCAACATGTAGAACTACCCGCCACCTCAACCTAGCAACGTGTAGAACTACCCGCCACCTCAACCTAGCAACATGTAGAACTACCCGCCAACTCAACCTAGCAACATGTAGAACTACCCGCCACCTCAACCTAGCAACATGTAGAACTACCCGCCACCTCAACCTAGCAACATGTAGAACTTAATTTAACAACACCATTCTATTGTTTGTTAATACATCCGTGTGACCTATTCCTACCTTACATTTACATTCCCATCTTCCCTACATTACTTAGTATAGTTCTCGTATAGTTTACCTAATGTTCTGTTCATCCTATCCATGTTAGAATATTTGTTATTTTCGTATTATTGTACGTACCTACCTACACCCTTTTTGAATGGGAAATCATCAAATGACATGCTCCGGCCAGAGCGGGAGAAGTCATTTGATCGGCTGCCAATTCCCGACGCCCAAGGCGTCTCCTGCGGCGACGTGAGAGCGCAAAGCTTGCCTCTCCCTCACGCGTTCCGCCTCCTCCTTCGCGAGCATTACTGCCTCACAGGAGGAGGTAATGGCTTCCCATGTACTCTCGCTCCGTACCATGGCCTGCACCAGGGCCGGACGCGAGAGATCGCCGCCGCCGATCGCTTCCGCGAGGACACGGCGGTGCCCCGCCCAAGCCGGGCAGACCTCCACCGTATGCTCCACCGTGTCCTCCGGGCGATCCACACAATGGTGACACTCGGGAGTTTCCCCCCGCCTTGGGTACCTCCCGAAGGTACCTCCCGGGTACAGGTACCTCTCGAAGCAGCCGTGTCCGGTGAGGACCTGCGTCAGGCGGAAGGTGAGGACGCCGTGGCGCCTCTCCAGCCACTCCTCAAAGAGGGGACTTATCGCCACAATTGTGACGTGCCCAGCGCTGGGTTGCGACAATCGCACTCGCCATGCCGCCATGAGATCCCGCCGGAGCTCTGTCCGCCGTGCCGCGATTTCTCGCACGTACCTACACCTAGGGGTATGTTGTAGAGATATGACCAAATTTATTAATTGACCACCTGCAGCGACAATAGACAATATTCTATTCTAAAACGTAGGATTTTAGTTCAGTTAGCATCCGACACATCACTCCGGTACATCACTCCGGTACATCACTCCGGTACATCACTCCGGTACATCACTCCGACACATCACTCCGGTACATCACTCCGGTACATCACTCCGGTACATCACTCCGGTACATCACTCCGACACATCACTCCGACACATCACTCCGACACATCACTCCGGTACATCACTCCGACACATCACTCCGGTACATCACTCCGACACATCACTCCGGTACATCACTCCGACACATCACTCCGACACATCACTCCGGTACATCACTCCGGTACATCACTCCGGTACATCACTCCGACACATCACTCCGACACATCACTCCGACACATCACTCCGACACATCACTCCGGTACATCACTCCGGTACATCACTCCGGTACATCACTCCGACACATCACTCCGGTACATCACTCCGGTACATCACTCCGACACATCACTCCGACACATCACTCCGACACATCACTCCGACACATCACTCCGGTACATCACTCCGACACATCACTCCGACAGATCACTCCGGTACATCACTCCGACACATCACTCCGACACATCACTCCGACACATCACTCCGGTACATCACTCCGACACATCACTCCGACACATCACTCCGGTACATCACTCCGACACATCACTCCGGTACATCACTCCGACACATCACTCCGACACATCACTCCGGTACATCACTCCGGTACATCACTCCGGTACATCACTCCGACACATCACTCCGACACATCACTCCGACACATCACTCCGGTACATCACTCCGGTACATCACTCCGACACATCACTCCGGTACATCACTCCGACACATCACTCCGGTACATCACTCCGGTACATCACTCCGGTACATCACTCCGGTACATCACTCCGGTACATCACTCCGACACATCACTCCGACACATCACTCCGACACATCACTCCGACACATCACTCCGGTACATCACTCCGGTACATCACTCCGACACATCACTCCGGTACATCACTCCGGTACATCACTCCGACACATCACTCCGACACATCACTCCGACACATCACTCCGACACATCACTCCGGTACATCACTCCGACACATCACTCCGACACATCACTCCGGTACATCACTCCGACACATCACTCCGACACATCACTCCGACACATCACTCCGGTACATCACTCCGACACATCACTCCGATACATCACTCCGGTACATCACTCCGACACATCACTCCGGTACATCACTCCGACACATCACTCCGACACATCACTCCGGTACATCACTCCGGTACATCACTCCGGTACATCACTCCGACACATCACTCCGACACATCACTCCGACACATCACTCCGGTACATCTCTCCGACACATCACTCCGACACATCACTCCGGTACATCACTCCGACACATCACTCCGGTACATCACTCCGGTACATCACTCCGGTACATCACTCCGGTACATCACTCCGACACATCACTCCGGTACATCACTCCGGTACATCACTCCGACACATCACTCCGACACATCACTCCGACACATCACTCCGACACATCACTCCGACACATCACTCCGACACATCACTCCGGTACATCACTCCGACACATCACTCCGACACATCACTCCGGTACATCACTCCGACACATCACTCCGACACATCACTCCGGTACATCACTCCGACACATCACTCCGACACATCACTCCGACACATCACTCCGACACATCACTCCGACACATCACTCCGGTACATCACTCCGACACATCACTCCGACACATCACTCCGACACATCACTCCGACACATCACTGCGGTACATCACTCCGGTACATCACTCCGGTACATCACTCCGGTACATCACTCCGGTACATCACTCCGACACATCACTCCGACACATCACTCCGACACATCACTCCGACACATCACTCCGGTACATCACTCCGGTACATCACACCGGTACATCACTCCGACACATCACTCCGACACATCACTCCGACACATCACTCCGACACATCACTCCGACACATCACTCCGGTACATCACTCCGGTACATCACTCCGGTACATCACTCCGGTACATCACTCCGGTACATCACTCCGGTACATCACTCCGGTACATCACTCCGACACATCACTCCGACACATCACTCCGACACATCACTCCGGTACATCACTCCGGTACATCATTCCGGTACATCACTCCGACACATCACTCCGACACATCACTCCGACACATCACTCCGACACATCACTCCGGTACATCACTCCGGTACATCACTCCGGTACATCACTCCGGTACATCACTCCGGTACATCACTCCGACACATCACTCCGACACATCACTCCGACACATCACTCCGACACATCACTCCGGTACATCACTCCGGTACATCACACCGGTACATCACTCCGACACATCACTCCGACACATCACTCCGACACATCACTCCGACACATCACTCCGACACATCACTCCGGTACATCACTCCGGTACATCACTCCGGTACATCACTCCGGTACATCACTCCGGTACATCACTCCGGTACATCACTCCGGTACATCACTCCGGTACATCACTCCGGTACATCACTCCGACACATCACTCCGGTACATCACTCCGACACATCACTCCGGTACAGCACTCCGGTACATCACTCCGGTACATCACTCCGGTACATCACTCCGACACATCACTCCGGTACATCACTCCGACACATCACTCCGGTACATCACTCCGGTACATCACTCCGGTACATCACTCCGACACATCACTCCGGTACATCACTCCAACACATCACTCCGGTACATCACTCCGGTACATCACTCCGGTACATGCGCCAAAATCCAGTAAGCGGGTGTCGGAGTTGGCGCGCGAAGTTTGCGCCCTCGAATCAATCTCTGTCGCCCCGCTGATGTTCATATGCGCTATATTAATAATACTGAACTGATATAAACTCAGCGATCGCTCGCAGCGTCTACATGACGTCACATTCAGCTGCCATCGACAAACTGACTTGACTTTGACTTTTTAAACTGGCATTTTGAGAGCAGTCTGATAATATTGATAAAAGAGTTTATAAAGAGAATTAACCAGTACTACTTAAGTCTTATCCACTAATTAAAACACGTTCGGTACTTCAAACGCGTTAAAAGTTGTTCTTACCCCGCATTCGAGTTTATTAATTAAGTAAAAGTTGGTACAAGCAAATATTTAAGACACAATTAGACAATAAGCTCACAAGACTTGTGAACAACATTCGATATCACTGAAAGGAAACTCGCTCAGTAAACCAGTTCAGTTCTCAAGGATAACATTATTCAATCTTATTTAGATTTTAAAAAACACATCTTTGAAAATTTGTGAAAACAAAGTAAAATCTTATTCCGCGCACAATATGAAACCAATTGTCATAGCAAGCACCTCGGCGCACACCGCGCGATATGTCAGCAGACGCCGCACGCCGCTGTCCGCGGATGAGCCGTCGCGTTCGATAAGCGCCGCGGCGTCGTGAGACATATCCCGCCATTCGTCTCACGACTGCGGCGCTTGTATGCACGCTCTCAAATATGTAAGTCGCGACTCGTTCTCCTGCTTTGAATAAAATAGCATCTAAGTTTTATGGAGCTTGCAATTCTATAGCAATAAATTTGGATTACAAAAATATTCTAGAAGAAAATCTGTTTGTAAAACGAGACTGATAAGAATACTACATAATACAAGCAGACAGAATACGTGTGACATGCTCCACAGAATACGTGTGACATGCTCCACAGAATACGTGTGACATGCTCCACAGAATACGTGTGACATGCTCCACAGAATACGTGTGACATGCTCCATAGAATACGTGTGACATGCTCCATAGAATACGTGTGACATGCTCCATAGAATACGTGTGACATGCTCCATAGAATACGTGTGACATGCTCCACAGAATACGTGTGACATGCTCCACAGAATACGTGTGACATGCTCCACAGAATACGTGTGACATGCTCCACAGAATACGTGTGACATGCTCCACAGAATACGTGTGACATGCTCCACAGAATACGTGTGACATGCTCCATAGAATACGTGAGACATGCTCCACAGAATACGTGTGACATGCTCCACAGAATACGTGTGACATGCTCCACAGAATACGTGTGACATGCTCCACAGAATACGTGTGACATGCTCCACAGAATACGTGTGACATGCTCCACAGAATACGTGTGACATGCTCCATAGAATACGTGTGACATGCTCCATAGAATACGTGAGACATGCTCCATAGAATACGTGTGACATGCTCCATAGAATACGTGAGACATGCTCCACAGAATACGTGTGACATGCTCCACAGAATACGTGTGACATGCTCCACAGAATACGTGTGACATGCTCCATAGAATACGTGTGACATGCTCCACAGAATACGTGTGACATGCTCCACAGAATACGTGTGACATTCTCCATAGAATACGTGTGACATGCTCCATAGAATACGTGTGACATGCTCCATAGAATACGTGAGACATGCTCCATAGAATACGTGTGACATGCTCCATAGAATACGTGTGACATGCTCCATAGAATACGTGTGACATGCTCCATAGAATACGTGTGACATGCTCCACAGAATACGTGTGACATGCTCCACAGAATACGTGTGACATGCTCCACAGAATACGTGTGACATGCTCCATAGAATACGTGTGACATGCTCCACAGAATACGTGTGACATGCTCCACAGAATACGTGTGACATGCTCCACAGAATACGTGTGACATGCTCCACAGAATACGTGTGACATGCTCCACAGAATACGTGTGACATGCTCCACAGAATACGTGTGACATGCTCCACAGAATACGTGTGACATGCTCCACAGAATACGTGTGACATGCTCCACAGAATACGTGAGACATGCTCCATAGAATACGTGAGACATGCTCCATAGAATACGTGTGACATGCTCCATAGAATACGTGAGACATGCTCCATAGAATACGTGTGACATGCTCCATAGAATACGTGTGACATGCTCCATAGAATACGTGTGACATGCTCCATAGAATACGTGTGACATGCTCCACAGAATACGTGTGACATGCTCCATAGAATACGTGAGACATGCTCCACAGAATACGTGTGACATGCTCCACAGAATACGTGTGACATGCTCCACAGAATACGTGTGACATGCTCCACAGAATACGTGTGACATGCTCCACAGAATACGTGTGACATGCTCCACAGAATACGTGTGACATGCTCCACAGCTTCCTTTGGCGACAACTCTGCTATGTATTCAGTTTAGAAGTCGTCACTTGTGGATGGAATGGTGCTGGTATTAAGTCGACGTCATGATTATTCATAATCCCGTAGTTCCGCAGCGTTCGGCAGCCGGGCCCGCAGCCGGCAGCCGGGCCCGCAGCCGGCAGCCGGGCCCGCAGCTCGCACTCGCTTTCGCTTCACAACATTCATTTATCTTCGTGCCACTACACGAGCACAGCTCGGCGCTCCATAATATTCGCCTGACGTAACAGTCGCGAATACTAGGGAGAATAATATCCAACAATGATATGATACTGATGTTATGAATAGTTATAATGACACTGTTCATTAGTGTTAAGGGTCGGTACCAGGAACACGTGTTATGGGTGTTGGATAAGTTTACATAGAAAACTTAAAGTAGTAGCCACGAAAAAGAACGCCTGGCTAGCTCAAGAGTTTTGCCAGTCAGTGAAAAAATTTGATTGAGGACAAGCCTTGTAGAAGATTTTAAAAAAAAATTGAATATCACTAAAAGAACGACTGTCAAGATGGCCACCGGAACAACTCAATAATAAGTATTTCACGGGTTGCGATTCGATTACTTTAAAATTATTGTTAAGCACTATAAGCTCGTCACAATGCATATGGTGAAGTAGAGCTGATGGTGAAGTACCAGGAGAACTCCTCAAAAATTAATGTCCCTGCATCGGGAAAAGCAATGTTTTGTCAAAGGGGTTGAGAAGTTGTCATTAGGCTATTTTAACTTAGATAAATTACAAAATGACCCACTAAAAAGTAAAAAAAAAACAACCGACTTCCAAACAAAACACTACAAAGTGAAAAATAACTTTAATTTCGGAAGTCAGTGGCAAAAATCTAAAATACATCTGTATTTTATCATCATTTTTATCATCTGTCTTTGGATCTCCAAAGACATCGACTTCCGAAATTAAAGTTGTTTTTCACTTTGTAGTGTTTTTTTTGGAAGTCGGTTGTTTTTTTTGCAAAACAGTTTTTTTTTCTATAAAGAAGGGAAATTTCGGATTTTTTTTAATTTTCATGCCCGAAATCTCCATAAAAATTACTATGATGAAAATTCAGAAAGTTCAATCAAATGATTGAGGAAAAACCTTGTAGAAGATTGTTAAAAAAAATTGAATATCACTAAAAGCGTGCAAAAAGCACTGCCGTATTTTGATAACTTTGGCATTAGAAAAAGTCACCCAATAAATATTATCTATACAAATAAATAAAATTGAAGTTTCTGTTTTTAATGTCAAAATAACAGCTTTTCACTAAATGCATACGAAAGTTATACTTGTACTTATAACAAAAAATCATTTTTTTAAATTTTTATCTGTCTTTCTGTCTGTTTGTTCCGGCTAATCTCCGAAACGGCTGGACCGATTTTGACGGAACTTTCACTGGCAGATAGCTGATGTTACGGGGCGTAACTTGGCTCCTTTTATTTTAGAAAAATAATTAGGGTTCCGCGCAAAAAAAA
This sequence comes from Fissipunctia ypsillon, assembly GCA_947568875.1. Lineage (NCBI taxonomy): Eukaryota > Metazoa > Arthropoda > Insecta > Lepidoptera > Noctuidae > Fissipunctia > Fissipunctia ypsillon. The sequence goes on along the minus strand of OX387652.1, from coordinate 24,904,323 downwards.
TAAAACCCATGAAATTGTAAACAAAACAGTCGATTTTGAAAAAGGCGGGCGGCGGGCATCTGATACTAGCATAGGCAATTGGAGACACCTTGTGATCTAAACATCGTCGTGATAGTAATTACTGGAGTTGTTTCCTTAAACGTAGATATAAAATAAATAAGCTACGGTGGCATGTGTCGGCGGCTGACGGACGCCTCTGCGGCGACCATTAGCGGCTCCCCGCGGACGTGTCCCTTAGTAGCCGACTGCGAAGCCTGTTGCTACACACACTCTCGTAACAACTACCCATCGCTCCATGGCCCAGGGGAGGCACCGGCTGCAGAGAACTGCTTGAAGTCACGCTAACTCGACCAGCTCAATGTACAGATACCACCTCCTCTAGGAATATGTGTTCCTGGTCATTTTAAAGCTCATTTAAACAGACGCGTGATAAAGGCGCTCGCCTTACTATATATTATTTTCCTTTTATCTTGACCGTAGAACAATGTCATTCTATTACTGAAACCTCAACAGAAATACCTGTTTATATTTCCAGTTGTATTGTATTGAGTTCAGCTCCATTTATTGATGGCAATATTGCGGTAGAAAACAATAAAGCGTGCACTAACTCAATAATTCCACAGGACGTGATTTTTTGAGTGTCTGCCAGCGTGAGCGCGCCCGCTTGTCACGCGGTAGGCAGCTGCCGAAGGTCCAGTCTTTGTGACTTTATCTAACAGCAATACTTCGACTCCGTTTCACTGCAAATGCCATATTAATGTGTGAGTATGTCACCGTGAGGTAGGAACCTTCTGTCCCTTCTTATTTCACGGTTTGACTGGCACAGTCGCGCAGCGTCGTCTGAAAGGAAGCCAAATATAAATGGAGGCAAGTATATTATTAATAGTTACCGGACCCGCCGGCGGTTATAAAGAAAATCGTTCGGGAAGCAAGGAAGCGAAATTGCCGTCCGATTGAAATTCGAGTCGAGTCAGAAAATCTAGTAGAATAGCGCCGCAACCACTACCACGAGACTTTATCCCAAGCGTGACATATGTGCCGACATGAGCGCGTCGTGCACGTGCACCTCTCGGGTGACGCGTCCGACACGCCTTCACTCCACTAGATGTGAGATAACTATGATATCAGCACTTGTGCCGTGACACATTGTGCTAATAATAATAATTGTGATAATTATTGTGCATTGTGTAAATGCTGCTTTTTTATTTGTGTAATGGCTCTCTCAGTGCATTTTTAATTGGCCAAAGAGCATGCCTCTGTTCAAGAGCTAAACTAATACAATAATGTCTAGTTGCAAGAAATATGGCAAAGTTTATATAATGTTCAATTGGTTTCAACGGACCTGAGTCAGTTTGGCAGGAGGCGGTATAAATCATTCGCGTGGGGAGGGCGCGGGCAGGGCGCGGGCAGGGCGCGGGCAGGGCGCGGGCAGGGCGCGGGCAAAGGGGGCACCACGTGGGTGTATCTCTGGAGACGAAGCCGTACTACGTCACTAGATGAGCGCCATTCGTTGCGCTCGCCGGCCACACCTGCGACTTACACGAGTGGAAGACGCACGAGTAGAAGTGGAGAAGGTCGAGGGAGACTGACTCCCTCTGAGAATGTTTGGGGTTTAATCGAATCTATGCATCAAACTTGTCTGGAGCTTCGTGTCTCAGTAGGGACGGTTCAAGTGGATGCGCATGATGCACGCCGATATACTTTACTACAAGTTAACTAAGAAACACGCAACGCAGCTCACTGACTCGTACAACCTGAAGGAAGTCAATGGTAACGACACGAGGTGTTCGCTGAAGCGCGGCGGCGCGAATTAAATTTCCAATTCAGTACAAAATGCAATTAAAAATTTCCAATCGGGCACTTGCAAGGAGAGCGCGGGGGTGCGGGGCGCAAGCCGGGGGCGCAGCACCCGCCGCCACGCTAAGATACACGATATAGTATCCCACTCCCCGCGCCTCTGCCCGCCGCGGCGATATAGTATCCCACTCCCCGCGCCACTGCCCGCCGCGGCGATATAGTATCCCACTCCCCACGTCACTGCCCGCCGCGGCGATATAGTATCCCACTCCCCGCGCCACTGCCCGCCGCGGCGATATAGTATCCCACTCCCCGCGCCACTGCCCGCCGCGGCGATATAGTATCCCACTCCCCGCGCCACTGCCCGCCGCGGCGATATAGTATCCCACTCCCCGCGTCACTGCCCGCCGCGGCGATATAGTATCCCACTCCCCGCGCCACTGCCCGCCGCGGCGATATAGTATCCCACTCCCCGCGTCACTGCCCGCCGCGGCGATATAGTATCCCACTCCCCGCGTCACTGCCCGCCGCGGCGATATAGTATCCCACTCCCCGCGTCACTGCCCGCCGCGGCGATATAGTATCCCACTCCCCGCGCCACTGCCCGCCGCGGCGATATAGTATCCCACTCCCCGCGTCACTGCCCGCCGCGGCGATATAGTATCCCACTCCCCGCGCCACTGCCCGCCGCGGCGATATAGTATCCCACTCCCCGCGTCACTGCCCGCCGCGGCGATATAGTATCCCACTCCCCGCGTCACTGCCCGCCGCGGCGATATAGTATCCCACTCCCCGCGTCACTGCCCGCCGCGGCGATATAGTATCCCACTCCCCGCGCCACTGCCCGCCGCGGCGATATAGTATCCCACTCCCCGCGTCACTGCCCGCCGCGGCGATATAGTATCCCACTCCCCGCGCCACTGCCCGCCGCGGTGATATAGTATCCCACTCCCCGCGCCACTGCCCGCCGCGGCGATATAGTATCCAACTCCCCGCGCCACTGCCCGCCGCGGCGATATAGTATCCCACTCCCCGCGCCACTGCCCGCCGCGGCGATATAGTATCCCACTCCCCGCGTCACTGCCCGCCGCGGCGATATAGTATCCCACTCCCCGCGCCACTGCCCGCCGCGGCGATATAGTATCCCACTCCCCGCGCCACTGCCCGCCGCGGCGATATAGTATCCCACTCCCCGCGCCACTGCCCGCCGCGGCGATATAGTATCCCACTCCCCGCGCCACTGCCCGCCGCGGCGATATAGTATCCCACTCCCCGCGCCACTGCCCGCCGCGGCGATATAGTATCCCACACCCCGCGCCACTGCCCGCCGCGGCGATATAGTATCCCACTGCCCGCGCCACTGCCCGCCGCGGCGATATAGTATCCCACTCCCCGCGCCACTGCCCGCCGCGGCGATAACTTCCTTGCCGGATGCTAGCAACTTCTTTAGAGCTCGACTTCGCTAATAAAGCCGCGACTTCAACTATTCCCATTACATTGCTAACGGTTATTACGAGCGAGTTAATTACCGAACTTAGATCGCCCCCCAAATGAACCGAACTTCGGCTTCCGAACGTGCCGATATGTAAAAGTGGGCGTTATTCATTACATACCGCTTTGAGTAGAAATACTACCATCAGTGGTATGGAGCGCACAGAGCATCTCGTCGAGATTTGCAATGTGCTGACATTGTGGCGGCATTGGGCATGTCTGAGAACTTTGTTCAATGGTTCGTTTGTTTGAGCAAGGATTCGTTTGACTTGTCCTTCCGGTTCTGGGTGTTTGTGCAAGTATGATTTGGTTCTGATGTGACCTCAATACATTAGTTATTCTTGTGTAAAGCATTGAGTTAAACGAAAAAAAAAGTTATATTTTTAATCCTCATAATTATCATGTTGAGACCTTCACACGATTGTTTCAAGTTTACTTGACACGGCGCAGCTCCAACTTATGAATGTGCGACTTGCGCTACTGCCGATCCGCGCCTGTAACATAGACATGGCACTACGCTACGAATTCATACTGCAAGGCAGACTGTCTCCAATCTCTCGTTACAATAACGAGTGCTGCACATAGTTACCAAGTTATCAGAAGTTAGCGGAAGCGCGCGCAGATATAAAGACAGCCAACTTTGAAAGGAATATATATCAAGTTAGATAGCACGCAGCTTCATTAATTACACGATCGCTCTGATAGAACAGGAACGTGCTGCGCCTGCCTCACGCGGCGGATACTTGCGCATCACTATACACAATGTGCTCCCTCCTGCCTGCCCATGTCGCACGTCACTTGCACATCACTATACACAATGTGCTCCCTCCCGCCTGCCCATGTCGCACGTCACTTGCGCATCACTATACACAATGTGCTCCCTCCTGCCTGCCCATGTCGCACGTCACTTGCACATCACTATACACAATGTGCTCCCTCCTGCCTGCCCATGTCGCACGTCACTTGCACATCACTATACACAATGTGCTCCCTCCTGCTTGCCCATGTCGCACGTCACTTGCGCATCACTATACACAATGTGCTCCCTCCTGCCTGCCCATGTCGCACGTCACTTGCGCATCACTATACACAATGTGCTCCCTCCTGCCTGCCCATGTCGCACGTCACTTGCACATCACTATACACAATGTGCTCCCTCCTGCCTGCCCATGTCGCACGTCACTTGCGCATCACTATACACAATGTGCTCCCTCCTGCCTGCCCATGTCGCACGTCACTTGCACATCACTATACACAATGTGCTCCCTCCTGCCTGCCCATGTCGCACGTCACTGGCGCATCACTATACACAATGTGCTCCCTCCTGCCTGCCCATGTCGCACGTCACTTGCACATCACTATACACAATGTGCTCCCTCCTGCCTGCCCATGTCGCACGTCACTTGCACATCACTATACACAATGTGCTCCCTCCTGCCTGCCCATGTCGCACGTCACTGGCGCATCACTATACACAATGTGCTCCCTCCTGCCTGCCCATGTCGCACGTCACTTGCGCATCACTATACACAATGTGCTCCCTCCTGCCTGCCCATGTCGCACGTCACTTGCGCATCACTATACACAATGTGCTCCCTCCTGCCTGCCCATGTCGCACGTCACTTGCACATCACTATACACAATGTGCTCCCTCCTGCCTGCCCATGTCGCACGTCACTGGCGCATCACTATACACAATATGCTCCCTCCTGCTTGCCCATGTCGCACGTCACTGGCGCATCACTATACACAATATGCTCCCTCCTGCTTGCCCATGTCGCACGTCACTTGCGCTCCTTCCATTACATCCTGTTAGCCGACATTTTATAATTTAATCCCTTTTAATTCATGTAAGCCCTTACTCTATCCATCTACAGACAATTTTCTCGTCTTTTTCACTAAGATTTTCATGTTTGTTCAGATATAAGTTGCTCAAGTGCCTTCCCATATGTCTTCGCCGGAATTCTCACATCTTATTTCAGCTCTACGGTATTATAATCAATCCTACAACCCCCTCCTATTTTAAAGAATGTTTCAAGTTCCTTCATGACACACATAATAAATATCTGAGGTCATCGGAAAACTTGAGACTGGAGATGCCGATGCTTTCCACCAGTTTTTATGACAAGTCTTTTACAGTTCAAGCAGTGCGGTTATGGAATGCCTTGGCCGTGTCGATAAGGCGTGCTCAATCTTTGTCCGCCTTAAAACTCATCATTACATACAGTTCCTTGTCCCTGTTTAATTTATATATACGTATGATATGCATGTATTTATTGTATATGTAACTGGTGCAGCACTGACTACCTACAGTATTGTCTCTCCTTCTCCCTTTAACCCATTCAAATAAGACCACCTATTGTGCCACCCTATGTGTAAAATTTCTACATTTATATCTGTAATTTTATGGTGTTCATAATAAAGAGAATTCTGTCTATGTATCTATCTATCTAGAAGCTGTAAGTAGGGGGAGGTTATTCAAAATGAGCACATAATATTGTCATTACGACTAATAAAGGACGCGGCAGATCCACGAACAAAACTAGTTAGCTTTTAATTATGATGATCGCAATGAAAGATCTTTTTAAATAAACGTATTAATTAAACATTTAATTAGTTTCACGCTTAGCTATTTAGTTCTGCGCGTTCATTGACCGACACTCAATTAAAATTGACGTAATTAACGTAACATTTCAACAGAATCAACATGATTCCAATTCTGATGAACTGGAGCTCAGGCTCTTAACTGGAGCGTCAACAAACTTAAGTGAAGCGTCAACAAAGTTCAGGCTCGTAACTTCTGAGGTATGTATCTAATAACAAAAAAGATTAAAACAATATCTTGTCATAATTAAATCTATAAAGACCTTAGTCCATACAATGCTATCAAAACGTGCTGACTGCGGCCATTGAAACTCATTCCTCGTCCATGAACAACTTATACATTAGCTCTTAGATAAATCTCTCAGATTCCATTACCTCCGATTCTTTCGCTTTCCAAATTCAATTTTGACCGAGTCATCGTGAGGAGGGAGATACTTCGTTTTGAAAAGTTGAACAAAGTCAATTTGTTTAGCGCAAGTTTGAGTGTGCGGTGCGAGGGGCGGTGCGGGGTGTGCGGAGGAGGGAGCTCAGCGTTTGTCGTGTAGGATTGATGGCGCTCTCTTCGTGCCGCTCGCCTCACGGAATACAAACACCGCGCACGTGCGAGGCACACACGACGCATACTGGCGCAGGCCACGGAGCAAGCGAGGACAGAAGATCTAAACTATCAAAGGCACCTTTGGGTGCAGGATGACCCCCTAGGATGTATTATAACTATAAGTGTATGGATTTACAGTGCCTAAGTTTGTTAGAATATTATGAAATCGAGGAAAAATAATAAGCTGCATGAACCATCAAAAATCACAATTTGCGCACAAACTGCATGCGTTCGTTTTCATTAGACTGGACTATAATTCCGTACGCACTATTGACAGGTGCCGTGCGCACAATACGCGCTTTGACGTCGAGCTGCGGACACAGCCCGTGTTACCAGTAATAGCTACGTACACGATGCGTGTGCGCCTTCTATGACTGTCCGCTCCGTGGTGCTCCGTGGTGCTCCGTGGTGCTCCTCCGGCTCCTGGTGCAGGTATCGACCGCGAGAATGTTTAGGAACAGAGCTGAATAAGGCAGCGTAGAGCCAGTTGCAACTAGTACAAGGTTGCGAGAAGTTACCGAATTGTAATTATAACATGTTGCTTGGGTACTACGTCGATACAATGAAACAGACAACTATTTGAAAGTTATTGAGTCGCGTCGTGTCATGGGGCATCAATAAGTTATACATAATGTTCGTTAACAACTCCGAGCTCATGCCGTGACGCAGGCGCGGGCCGGTATCCAGTGTTTCAGTTATTATGATTTCGACCCCAGCGCTACGTAATGGTTCCGCATCTATGGAAATAATAGGGAGCAACTTGTTGACTTGCGTTTGGGTGACGGCACTACCCTTAGCTCGACTCTTGTTTCTGTAGAGAGAGGAGTTCCGCAGGGCTCTATACGGGGCCCGATTGTCTTTATTTTGTACTGTGCGGATATTATAAAATGTCTCCAGAGATGCAAGTACCATATATACGCCGACGATGACCAACTGTATATGTATATCTTTAGACCAGACGAGTGCGATAGTGCCATTAAGGACCTTAAGGATGATCTTCAAAGAATCACTGCCTGGCAGAAGAGAACTGCCTGTCGTTAAATCCAACAAAAACTAAATATATGGTATTTGGCACAAGACCGCAGCTGGCTCGACTGCCGACATTTGGCACAAGACCGCAGCTGGCTCGACTGCCGACATTTGGCACAAGACCGCAGCTGGCTCGACTGCCGACATTTGGCACAAGACCGCAGCTGGCTCGACTGCCGACATTTGAGTTGAAACTTATGGGCGAACCAATTGTATGAAGCGCGGAATCTAGGTGTTATTATGGACCTTCGTTTTGAGAAACACGTACATACATAGCAGACTCAGAAACTGTTCTTATCGCCTAAAGGTTTTATATAATATTAGGTCTTTACATATGAAATTGGAGATTTGTATAGTTGTAACTCTTGTAGCTTTGCAATGGTCTATCGTGAAGTGTGAGCTCGCGCGTTGTCGTGGAGAAGCAATGGGGAAGAGCGATTGACCAGTATTGGTTGTTGAATTGCGAGCTTCTCCATCACTGTTTGCAATTCTTGGCAATAGACATCTGCCGTCACTGTTGTGCCATTCGGAAAGAAGCTGTAATGTACAAGTCCGGCACTGGTTCACCAGACAGTCACCAACATCTTCCTATGAGTAATCTGTTTTTTAGCGCACTGATTAGGTGCTGTACCCGGGTCCACCCACTGAGACGAACGCTTACGGTTGTCGTACAGGACCCACTTTTCATCGCAGGTAACAATTCGATTTAGAATTCCGTCGTTTCTATGCCCATTCAGTAGTGCTATGCATGCTTCGACGCGTAAGTCTCGCTGTTGGTCGCTTAGTTCGTGTGGCACCCACTTATCTAGCTTTTTAATCTTTCCTATTTGACGCAAGTGCTTCAATATTGTTTTGACACTAACTCCAAGGCCCGCAGCAAGCTCAGCCGTAGATTGAGTTGGATCCGCTTCCACTATCGCCTTCAGTTCATCGTTGTCGACAATAGTTACCGGCCGACCGCGAGGCTCGTTCTTGAACTCAAAATTTCTAGATTTAAAACGATTGAACCAATAATGGACCGTGTTTATGCAAGCTGTGTTAGGCCCGTACACGTCGTTAATGTTTCGTGTTGTTTCCACGTAGGAAATCATATTCCAAAATTGCACAAGTTTTCAGTTTATCCATGGTGCCAAAAACTACCACAATTTCATAAAAACAAAAACTATCTAAAAACAAATGACTGAATTTGAAATTAAAGTAACATGGCTTTCGAATAAAATTTATTTGAATTTCGATTTGCGCACCAATCCACAGATAAATAAATTGATAGAATACACTTTATTGTACAACATCAAAATCACAGATATAAATGTAGAAATTTATTACACATAGGGTGACACAATGGGCGGTCTTATCGTTAAAAGCGATCTTAAATAATTAAATCTGAAGATGCTGGTTATAGAATCTCCAATTAGATAGGTAAACACCTAATTACTAGCTGTTGTCCGCGGCTTCGCCCGCATGGATGTCGGAAAATTTTCCACGGGAACATTCTATCGGGATAAACAAGTATCATATGTCCTAACCCAGGTCATGGTCTAACTGTCTGCTAAATTTCATCCAAATCCGTTCAACCGTTGTGGCGTGAAAGCGTAACAAACTAACAAACTAGTATATATATATATATACAGTGACCCGTCCAAGCCAAACATGTATACCTATCCGCCTTTGTTAGGCGCTTAAACACAAATAAAATATTAATTTCCTGGCTGCAAGCGACTGAGAACGGTGCGCGGCTGCACGTTAAAAACTATCATCAGTGTGACATGTAGCAAGCTGACAAAGGGCGGCGGCACGAAGTGGCGGCTTGTGGCAGCGGCGCACCTTTGTTATACCTGCAGGGCTGCAGGGAAATATTGACATCCACGCGGGCGAAGCCGCGGGCAGCAGCTAGTAGACACACACATCTATATATATATATATGTGTGTGTGTGTGTGTGTCTACTAGCTGCTGCTGTTGTTGTTGTTGTTTAGCGTGCAGCCGCGCACCGCGCACCGCGCACCGCGCACCGCGCACCGCGCACCGCGCACCGCGCACCGCGCACCGCGCACCGCGCACCGCGCACCGCGCACCGCGCACCGCGCACCGCGCACCGCGCACCGCGCACCGCGCACCGTTCTCAGTCGCTTGCACCCAGGAAATTAATATTTTATTTGTGTTTAAGCGCCTAACAAAGGCGGATAGGTATACATGTTTGGCTTGGACGGGTCAATGTTACTGAAACTTTGCATACATTTTACGTAGACACAGTTTTCTCGTATTCCGTGAAGAGGAACATTTTTATCACATACCTACATACGTATAATCAGTGGGCGTCCAAACAAAAGGGTCCAGTTGTGGGTTATTGAGTTAAGACCAGATTCGATATCTAGAATAGTCAATTGATAATAATGATTTAAAAAATATTCGAAACTGGCACATTTTCTTTTTATCAGACATTTGAAGTTGAAACTCTGAAAAAACTTGAATTGAGAAAAAGCATTTTCATTGTTTGATTTTTGGTACTAAGTACATTTTCTTTTTATACTTAGAAACATCATATAAAGTCATTTCCTATATGAACTTGTAGATAAATAAGCATTCATTAATAATCAATTAAAATCCAGAAATGCGATTTTTTCACCCAACTTTACAAAACTGTGTATATGTACCTCGGAAACTGAATGCCGAGAACTGAACCCTTTCTGCTTGGACGCTCACATATTCATATCAGTTTTTTAGGTGCCGGACTCTTAGAACAAATCTCTTTGCGCAAGTAAGACGAAACAACTTATCTCGTTCGAATAATAAAGTATGTTGTAGTGCAGTTTAGGTGAATAATGTTTGATACCGCTCGCTGCAGCGCTGCAGCAACACGATACGTAACGCAGTCCCGCAGCCGGCTTATTTAACATTCACGTGCCCGCTGCGAGCAGTGCGCGGCGCTCGCGGCCGACGCAATGCTTGCGCGCACGGTGTCACCCGCACGGTGTCACGCGCACGGTGCCACCCGCACGGTGCCACCCGCACGGTGCTACCCGCACGGTGCCACCCGCACGGTGCTACCCGCACGGTGCCACCCGCACGGTGCCACCCGCACGGTGCTACCCGCACGGTGCCACCCGCACGGTGCCACCCGCACGGTGCCATCCGCATGGTGCCACCCGCACGGTGCCACCCGCACGGTGCCACCCACACGGTGCCATCCGCATGGTGCCACCCGCACGGTGCCACCCGCACGGTGCCACCCGCACGGTGTCACGCGCACGGTGCCACCCGCACGGTGCCACCCGCACGGTGCCATCCGCATGGTGCCACCCGCACGGTGCCACCCGCACGGTGTCACCCGCACGGTGCCACCCGCACGGTGTCACCCACACGGTGCCACCCGCACGGTGTCATTCGCTTCAGTTATTGCATTCCAGGATGGCAACACAATGCACTGCAGGTCAGTAGATCGTGCTGCGCCTGCCGGACGCAGACGTCTGGCGCACGTCCAGGCAGTTCCTCGCCGTGTCGCACATAAATAGGCGCACGCGCCACCCGCTCTACAATTGCTGGCAGATAAAACTGCTTTGTTTTGCTCTGTTGAGCGATAGATTGAACTGACTGACGACTTTCACTTTCACTTTTGCCAGTTTCGTTGATAGCTAGGTATGTTGAGTTTTACAAGATAATTATGTAAATCTCTTTCAGAGTGACTTAAAAAGTAACCCACTTAATAGTCACTTAGTAGACTACAAAAACAATTTGGGTACACACAACAATTGTACACACAACAATTGTACACACAACAATTTAATTTGTACAATTGTCTCTTGATTTTTCCTAATTCTCTGGCACGGCCACCTCCCGCAGCCCGACGGATGTAAACACCGAGAACATTACGTTAAGTGCATGGAGTGCGTGAGTCGAATCTCACGCCATCTTAATATCGCGACACTCGCGAGCACAGATGTGTGCACAGACGCTGTCAAATAGTCGTTTGTATGTGGACGCTGTGCCTTTACGCTGTAAATATTATATATAAAAAGTATACATGAGATGCATTTTCTCACCAAATGTAGCGATTTTGGACCGACAATTACTGTATTATATTGATGTTGTAATATGTCAATTGATCTTGTCGGTACTCCAAGTGAAATTGTAACGTTTAAGTAACTTTGCACTGTTGCTACGCCGTAGCAGATGTGATGACTGTCTGTGCGCTACGACGCCTACGCCTCTACGCGTCGTAGCAACTTTGTGTAATATTTTTGTCAATTCGACAGACGCTGGTTGGCAAAGATATTTTTGTAGTTCCTCTTTCATGAGCGCCTAATCGTCATCACCTGCCTAGCTTGTTCCCAACTATGTTGGGGTCGGCTTCTAGTCTAACCGGATGCAGCTGAATTCCAGTATTTTACATGAAGCGACTGCCTATATCTGACCTCCACAACTCAGTTACTGGGTAATAGGAAACCCCTTGGTAAGACTGGTTGTCAGACTTTCGGGCTTCTGACAACCCGTAACGACTGTCAAAGAACTACGAATCACAGCCGGGACCAACGGCTTAGGGTGCCTACATAAAGAAACAGGTTCCCGGTGCAGGCGAGTCTGTGCGGGTCGGTGCCGGTCGGTGCAGGTATAATATTCCCATGTTATCTTATGTGCTCACTTATAAAGAAACCGGTTTAAACTTGTCGGTGCCGACTACCTTATTAACCCAGCACCGATCGGTACCGACCCGCACGGGTTTGTCTGTACCGGAAACCTGTTTCTTTATGTAAGCACCCTAACGTGCTTTCCGAGTAGCGAAGAGTACAAGCGCCTGAGGGTTTTCAAATCCAAAAATAGTCTGCAACAAGTCGCATAAAATTGTGGCACTCTTTATTGTAGTTTCCATAATTTCAGTAAAATGTGAAAACCTCACACACGGCGCTCGCAGCGGGGAGCGTGCGCAACATGGAGGGCAGTCTAGAGGTGGACGAGGCGTGGAGCAGACGTACATCAACATCTACATATTTGTGTGCGAGCAACAACACCACGTAGACAGGCGCAGAAAGGGGTCCCTTGGGGGCGCAGGCGCAGCTGATGACCAGCACTAACTTGTATTACTCTAATATTGCGTACAGAAAGGCGCAGTGTCAACAAGCCAGTGGGGTCGACAATGGAGAAGGTGGACCGACAAACTGGTGAAAGTCGACGGAATCCCGTGAACGTGGAGAGCACAAGATCAGTCGGCGTGGTGGTGTGCACAACTGTCGTCGTCGGCGGCTGCGGCTGTGTGCACAAATACTTGATCACTTTGCTTACTCTGCGCTTTATAAGGGTAGCGTTTTCTACTGGTTATGGATTACGGCTTTTGGATTCAGATAACGGATTTAGATCAATACAATTAAGGGAGAGAAACCTTTGATTAAGATGACACAACAATCAAGATGAAAGAACTAACAACTGACTATTAGTTTCAAATAAAGCGTTATTTCAAAATGTAGTTCAACCAACATCAACTTACAGCACCAAAGTTCACAAGTTCGGTACGTGACAAGCTGCGATTCATATTCGGGCGTCGTACATCGGCGCGGCTGTATAACTGTCGTAAAGCCGGCGCGGTTTATTGCCGTCGATGGATATTGCAGTTTGTCAGTTTATGGCAGTAATGCTCGGATTGATTCGCGCCGTGCTGTGGCGACAATTGGAACACATAAACCAACACTTAGCGAAGCGCCCGTTTGTTAGAGTTACTGGTGCGCATGCGCGGCGGCCTGCGAGGAAGTTCTCGTCGTATTGTTGAGTGACGGTGACGCGTGAGGAGGTAGTTTGATTTGTTTCTAGTAAGCTGTTACATCTCGATGTGGGGAGCGGGAGGTGTGCCTGGCCGATATTATTATAGAGGTGTGGGGAACAGGGCTTACAGTTCACTCATCCTCCGGATCCTCCGACCAGACGGGTGTGGTGTCTGGTAGGCTACTGCCCGACGGTTGAATTTTTGTTTCTGTTTTTGGGGAATGGCATCTCGCAGTTCAACCTATAGGAGGTTGTCGACTGCTTAACCGGGCTTGACCCTACGATTGATGTCGGGACGTTGTATATATGCTAGTCGCGCGGTAAACTCTGATTGCGCGATGCAGGATGTTGCGTGACGTCAGTGTGACGCGTTCCATTGTGGCGATGTAGATGGTGCCACATTATTAACAGTTTGAATAATTTTATTCATATATTCTATATAATAAAATAGTTACGAAGAATTTTTGGCTGTTTTTTCGATTGTCTGGATGTATGTTCCAGATTAGCGCGTGCGAAAAAACGGCTAAACGGATTTGGATGAAATTTGGAACACAGATAATTTATAAAGTGGATTAACACATAGGGTACTTTTGATCCCGGTAGTACGTTCCCGTAGGATATTTTACATTCACGCGGGTGAAGCCGCGGGCAAAAGCTAGTCCAACATACACGCCCGACACAACCTCAACAGCAACCAACATGAACAACCTGCGCAATACAAGTTGTTTGTGAACTATAAGCCGCATCATACATAGTTCGCCAGTTGCCTTGCGGCAGGGCGTAGAACTATAAGCCGCATCATACATAGTTCGCCAGTTGCCTTGCGGCAGGGCGTAGAACTATAAGCCGCATCATACATAGTTTGCCAGTTGCCTTGCGGCAGGGCGTAGAACTATAAGCCACATCATACATAGTTCGCCAGTTGCCTTGCGGCAGGGCGTAGAACTATAAGCCGCATCATACATAGTTTGCCAGTTGCCTTGCGGCAGGGCGTAGAACTATAAGCCGCATCATACATAGTTTGCCAGTTGCCTTGCGGCAGGGCGTAGAACTATAAGCCGCATCATACATAGTTTGCCAGTTGCCTTGCGGCAGGGCGTAGAACTATAAGCCGCATCATACATAGTTCGCCAGTTGCCTTGCGGCAGGGCGTAGAACTATAAGCCGCATCATACATAGTTCGTTCCAGTTGCCTTGCGGCAGGGCGTAGAACTATAAGCCGCATCATACATAGTTTGCCAGTTGCCTTGCGGCAGGGCGTAGAACTATAAGCCGCATCATACATAGTTTGCCAGTTGCCTTGCGGCAGGGCGTAGAACTATAAGCCGCATCATACATAGTTTGCCAGTTGCCTTGCGGCAGGGCGTAGAACTATAAGCCGCATCATACATAGTTTGCCAGTTGCCTTGCGGCAGGGCGTAGAACTATAAGCCGCATCATACATAGTTTGCCAGTTGCCTTGCGGCAGGGCGTAGAACTATAAGCCGCATCATACATAGTTTGCCAGTTGCCTTGCGGCAGGGCGTAGAACTATAAGCCGCATCATACATAGTTCGCCAGTTGCCTTGCGGCAGGGCGTAGAACTATAAGCCGCATCATACATAGTTCGCCAGTTGCCTTGCGGCAGGGCGTAGAACTATAAGCCGCATCATACATAGTTTGCCAGTTGCCTTGCGGCAGGGCGTAGAACTATAAGCCGCATCATACATAGTTTGCCAGTTGCCTTGCGGCAGGGCGTAGAACTATAAGCCGCATCATACATAGTTCGCCAGTTGCCTTGCGGCAGGGCGTAGAACTATAAGCCGCATCATACATAGTTCGCCAGTTGCCTTGCGGCAGGGCGTAGAACTATAAGCCGCATCATACATAGTTCGCCAGTTACCTTGCGGCAGGGCGTAGAACTATAAGCCGCATCATACATAGTTCGTTCCAGTTGCCTTGCGGCAGGGCGTAGAACTATAAGCCGCATCATACATAGTTCGCCAGTTGCCTTGCGGCAGGGCGTAGAACTATAAGCCGCATCATACATAGTTCGTTCCAGTTGCCTTGCGGCAGGGCGTAGAACTATAAGCCGCATCATACATAGTTCGTTCCAGTTGCCTTGCGGCAGGGCGTAGAACTATAAGCCGCATCATACATAGTTCGCCAGTTGCCTTGCGGCAGGGCGTAGAACTATAAGCCGCATCATACATAGTTCGCCAGTTGCCTTGCGGCAGGGCGTAGAACAAATTATGAGATGAAAACAAACCCAGAATGAATTACGAGCATGAACACAAAATGAATTTATTATTGTGTCTAGTAAACGCGCACTGTAAAATAATTTTAATGAAGGAAAACAAACAAATCAATCAATCCATGACCTATTTATCGATTCAATTTATTTGCTCACCGTGAACTCAAGCTGTCTGGCTCATTGGCTCGCTGTATAGCTTTGCATTGCTGAAGACGTACATAGTTGCGCCACTTCTTGTTCGCAACTAAAATACTAGGAAGTGGGAAGGGGGGCTGTCTTGTAACTGTTGATGTTTAAAAATTGCTAATTCTGAGTCTGATTTAAATCAATGTTATTTGTAGCTCCCTTTCCTCACTCCCTGGCACTCCGGCACTCCGGCACTCCGGCACTCCGGCGGCCGAGGCGACGGAACACAATTTGCGGTGCGCTGCACCACCTGAGTGATGCGCACAAATCTGCGGCCACCGCGCAGGGCTGCAACACAACTAACAACTTCTCGGAATCATTTTAAACTTGTAACTACAGCTGCTATCGATAGTTACAGATAATTAAATAATACTCCATTGTTTAGTATATTTGATTTTTCAGGTATTAGAATCAATGTAAAATAAAAAAATCTGGAATCTAGTTGATTTTTAACGTAAGCACCATTAAAAAATCATTAAAAGAAATACGAAATCGATTGCACTAGTACACGGCAAATGTCAATGTCAACGTCTGTCAATTGTCATGGTTGTAATGTCATGTCGTTTTAATGTCATTCGCTTTTCGTATTTTTGCGCAAGTGAATGTCTTTTTCCTGTGTTTTTTCCGTATTAAGTACAGGAATGGGTCGCGCCGTTCCTAAATCTGAAGTCACCCCCTAAGCGTCATCGTGATAGGCTGCCGGCGCTGCAGCACAGCGCACGTGCGTTCCAGATTTACGTAGGAAACAGCCTCAAAAATATAATTTCTTATTTAAATATCTTAAATAATAAAAATAACCTAAAATGTAAACATTGTCTGATTTTACCAATTTGGCTGGGATTTGATTTTGCTGGGAGACGTGAAAATTGGGCTCGTGAGACCTTCCTAAATGCTCTAATGTATAGCCAAGTTCCAGCCCTGCAACGCCAGGCCCAAGTTTCTGTGGAGTTTGGTTTTCTCCATTATCCCAACTACGGCACCCTTCATTGCGCGTGGTCCGACACGCTCTTGGCCATTTTGTTTACTCCCCTATTCGGGCAATACACAATGTATTTACCTAAAAATGTAAATATGCGTCGTATCGGGTACATATGTACGTGGAAATTATTTGTACCTAGCAGTAGTTCAAGTAGTTCTGCGCTGACACATAACTCCCCACAAAACTTAGATAGGATTCCCAAGTTTACAGTGTCGGCGAACGATCAGTTCCGAACATTTCTTCTCACGTTCGTCGAGTAGGCACCTCCGCGCTACGGCGCGACAAATGGTCGGCGAGAAATTGGGCATTGTTACATGGATCGAATATCGTTATAAATTGGGCATTGTTACATGGATCGAATATCGTTATAAATTGGGCATTGTTACATGGATCGAATATCGTTATAAATTGGGCATTGTTACATGGATCGAATATCGTTATAAATTGGGCATTGTTACATGGATCGAATATCGTTATAAATTGGGCATTGTTACATGGATCGAATATCGTTATAAATTGGGCATTGTTACATGGATCGAATATCGTTATAAATTGGGCATTGTTACATGGATCGAATATCGTTATAAATTGGGCATTGTTACATGGATCGAATATCGTTATAAATTGGGCATTGTTACATGGATCGAATATCGTTATAAATTGGGCATTGTTACATGGATCGAATATCGTTATAAATTGGGCATTGTTACATGGATCGAATATCGTTATAAATTGAGCTAAGTATTTCCATAACATCATGAAAGGGGACCCGAGTTGTAGTAACTTCATAAATTTTCAGGTCCAGAGTAAATTCTGTATTATTTTCCTTATGAACCTGTCATCCTTGTCTGGTGGGCGTATGACGGCGGTGAATATTCCATTTGGAGCGGCGGAGGACCTATGAGGTAGTGCCCGACCTCGGCGCGGCGCACCCTCAGGAATAGCTGAGTACCGGATTTATTTAGCTAAAGATTCACGTTTATTTGGAACTGAAGGATGGAGCGACGCGACGGGTCACGACACGACCTCAATACCAAATAGTAACGTGTTACGAACGCTCCATTCTATTTAGCGTGACGTCATAAACACGTCGGACCGCTACTTGTGAAACCAATTGAGCTCGATATGGAGTGGCAATCGCGTTTGAAGTGATCCGTCGATAAAGCAAGGTTAGTTTAAACCCTAAACCCTAGTGCACACCTGTGAAAGGCAGCTGCATCAACATCGGTGTGACACACGAACTAATACTCACGAGTAGTCATGCTCGCGCAATGCTAACATTCCACTCTATATTTCAATTTGTATACATTAATAATAATGTAATAATAATGTTTATATTTAATTTAGTGACATGTGACACAATAAGCACTAGTCGGGCGCCCGGGCCCCGGGGCGAGTGTCGGCGAGTGTCGGCGAGTGGCGGCGAGCGGCCGTAACATAATCAAAATACTCACCGCACCGTCTGCGACTAACCGCTCACGACCCGAGCAACCGGCCAGCAACCGGCCAGCCGAACGGGAACGGCACAGATGATATCTATGAACGTACAGAAGATTTACGCAGATGAAAATACGAGCAAAGTCTGAATGTTATTCTTTCATTTTGTGTCGCGTTTCAAATCTACGTTTAGAAGTGCAGAACAATCTCCGCAGGTTATACCTCTTATGGATACTGAAGATAGGTAGATAGGCAGGCAGGATAGGCAGGTAGGATAGGCAGGCAGGATAGGCAGGCAGGATAGGCAGGTAGGTGCTAGGCAGTGGATAGTTGACATAGTTGCCACTTACAGCAATATCCTTGAGTCGCGTTAACGGCCAGCGACTGCATGCGCGTCACAACACCGCTATTCCTCTAATCTGAGCTCCTCACTTCGTCCCACACTCTGCTGTAGTATAACGGCTGGCGACTGCGTGCGCGTCACAACACCGCTATTCCTCTAATCTGAGCTCCTCACTTCGTCCCACACTCTGCTGTAGTATAACGGCTGGCGACTGCGTGCGCGTCACAACACCGCTATTCCTCTAATCTGAGCTCCTCACTTCGTCCCACACTCTGCTATAGTATAACGGCCAGCGACTGCATGCGCGTCACAACACCGCTATTCCTCTAATCTGAGCTCCTCACTTCGTCCCACACTCTGCTGTAGTATAACGGCTGGCGACTGCGTGCGCGTCACAACACCGCTATTCCTCTAATCTGAGCTCCTCACTTCGTCCCACACTCTGCTGTAGTATAACGGCCAGCGACTGCATGCGCGTCACAACACCGCTATTCCTCTAATCTGAGCTCCTCACTTCGTCCCACACTCTGCTGTAGTATAACGGCTGGCGACTGCGTGCGCGTCACAACACCGCTATTCCTCTAATCTGAGCTCCTCACTTCGTCCCACACTCTGCTGTAGTATAACGGCCAGCGACTGCATGCGCGTCACAACACCGCTATTCCTCTAATCTGAGCTCCTCACTTCGTCCCACACTCTGCTGTAGTATAACGGCTGGCGACTGCGTGCGCGTCACAACACCGCTATTCTTCTAATCTGAGCTCCTCACTTCGTCCCACACTCTGCTGTAGTATAACGGCTGGCGACTGCGTGCGCGTCACAACACCGCTATTCCTCTAATCTGAGCTCCTCACTTCGTCCCACACTCTGCCGTAGTATAACGGCTGGCGACTGCGTGCGCGTCACAACACCGCTATTCCTCTAATCTGAGCTCCTCACTTCGTCCCACACTCTGCTGTAGTATAACGGCCGGCGACTGCGTGCGCGTCACAACACCGCTATTCCTCTAATCTGAGCTCCTCACTTCGTCCCACACTCTGCTGTAGTATAACGGCCGGCGACTGCGTGCGCGTCACAACACCGCTATTCCTCTAATCTGAGCTCCTCACTTCGTCCCACACTCTGCCGTAGTATAACGGCTGGCGACTGCGTGCGCGTCACAACACCGCTATTCCTCTAATCTGAGCTCCTCACTTCGTCCCACACTCTGCCGTAGTATAACGGCTGGCGACTGCGTGCGCGTCACAACACCGCTATTCCTCTAATCTGAGCTCCTCACTTCGTCCCACACTCTGCCGTAGTATAATGGCTGGCGACTGCGTGCGCGTCACAACACCGCTATTCCTCTAATCTGAGCTCCTCACTTCGTCCCACACTCTGCTGTAGTATAACGGCCGGCGACTGCATGCGCGTCACAAGACTGCTATTCCTCTAAACTGAGCTCCTCACTTCGTCCCACACTCTGCTGTAGTATAACGGCCGGCGACTGCGTGCACGTCACAACACCGCTATTCCTCTAATCTGAGCTCCTCACTTCGTCCCACACTCTGCTGTAGTATAACGGCTGGCGACTGCGTGCGCGTCACAACACCGCTATTCCTCTAATCTGAGCTCCTCACTTCGTCCCACACTCTGCTGTAGTATAACGGCTGGCGACTGCGTGCGCGTCACAACACCGCTATTCCTCTAATCTGAGCTCCTCACTTCGTCCCACACTCTGCCGTAGTATAACGGCTGGCGACTGCGTGCGCGTCACAACACCGCTATTCCTCTAATCTGAGCTCCTCACTTCGTCCCACACTCTGCTGTAGTATAACGGCCGGCGACTGCGTGCGCGTCACAACACCGCTATTCCTCTAATCTGAGCTCCTCACTTCGTCCCACACTCTGCTGTAGTATAACGGCCGGCGACTGCGTGCGCGTCACAACACCGCTATTCCTCTAATCTGAGCTCCTCACTTCGTCCCACACTCTGCCGTAGTATAACGGCTGGCGACTGCGTGCGCGTCACAACACCGCTATTCCTCTAATCTGAGCTCCTCACTTCGTCCCACACTCTGCCGTAGTATAACGGCTGGCGACTGCGTGCGCGTCACAACACCGCTATTCCTCTAATCTGAGCTCCTCACTTCGTCCCACACTCTGCCGTAGTATAACGGCTGGCGACTGCGTGCGCGTCACAACACCGCTATTCCTCTAATCTGAGCTCCTCACTTCGTCCCACACTCTGCTGTAGTATAACGGCCGGCGACTGCATGCGCGTCACAAGACTGCTATTCCTCTAAACTGAGCTCCTCACTTCGTCCCACACTCTGCTGTAGTATAACGGCTGGCGACTGCGTGCGCGTCACAACACCGCTATTCCTCTAATCTGAGCTCCTCACTTCGTCCCACACTCTGCCGTAGTATAACGGCCGGCGACTGCATGCGCGTCACAAGACTGCTATTCCTCTAAACTGAGCTCCTCACTTCGTCCCACACTCTGCTGTAGTATAACGGCCGGCGACTGCGTGCACGTCACAACACCGCTATTCCTCTAATCTGAGTTCCTCACTTCGTCCCACACTCTGCTGTAGTATAACGGCTGGCGACTGCGTGCGCGTCACAACACCGCTATTCCTCTAATCTGAGCTCCTCACTTCGTCCCACACTCTGCCGTAGTATAACGGCCGGCGACTGCATGCGCGTCACAAGACTGCTATTCCTCTAAACTGAGCTCCTCACTTCGTCCCACACTCTGCCGTAGTATAACGGCCGGCGACTGCATGCGCGTCACAACACCGCTATTCCTCTAAACTGAGCTCCTCACTTCGTCCCACACTCTGCTGTAGTATAACGGCCAGCGACTGCATGCGCGTCACAACACCGCTATTCCTCTAATCTGAGCTCCTCACTTCGTCCCACACTCTGCCGTAGTATAACGGCCGGCGACTGCATGCGCGTCACAAGACTGCTATTCCTCTAAACTGAGCTCCTCACTTCGTCCCACACTCTGCCGTAGTATAACGGCCGGCGACTGCATGCGCGTCACAACACCGCTATTCCTCTAATCTGAGCTCCTCACTTCGTCCCACACTCTGCTGTAGTATAACGGCCAGCGACTGCATGCGCGTCACAACACCGCTATTCCTCTAATCTGAGCTCCTCACTTCGTCCCACACTCTGCTGTAGTATAACGGCCGGCGACTGCGTGTGCGTCACAACACCGCTATTCCTCTAATCTGAGTTCCTCACTTCGTCCCACACTCTGCCGTAGTATAACGGCCAGCGACTGCATGCGCGTCACAACACCGCTATTCCTCTAATCTGAGCTCCTCACTTCGTCCCACACTCTGCTGTAGTATAACGGCCGGCGACTGCGTGCACGTCACAACACCGCTATTCCTCTAATCTGAGTTCCTCACTTCGTCCCACACTCTGCTGTAGTATAACGGCTGGCGACTGCGTGCGCGTCACAACACCGCTATTCCTCTAATCTGAGCTCCTCACTTCGTCCCACACTCTGCCGTAGTATAACGGCCGGCGACTGCATGCGCGTCACAAGACTGCTATTCCTCTAAACTGAGCTCCTCACTTCGTCCCACACTCTGCCGTAGTATAACGGCCGGCGACTGCATGCGCGTCACAACACCGCTATTCCTCTAAACTGAGCTCCTCACTTCGTCCCACACTCTGCTGTAGTATAACGGCCAGCGACTGCATGCGCGTCACAACACCGCTATTCCTCTAATCTGAGCTCCTCACTTCGTCCCACACTCTGCTGTAGTATAACGGCCGGCGACTGCGTGTGCGTCACAACACCGCTATTCCTCTAATCTGAGTTCCTCACTTCGTCCCACACTCTGCCGTAGTATAACGGCCGGCGACTGCATGTGCGTCACAACACCGCTATTCCTCTAATCTGAGCTCCTCACTTCGTCCCACACTCTGCCGTAGTATAACGGCTGGCGACTGCGTGCGCGTCACAACACCGCTATTCCTCTAATCTGAGCTCCTCACTTCGTCCCACACTCTGCTGTAGTATAAATCCGAAAGTGTTGCCCTATATTATATTCGCTACATCGCACACAACTTATTGGTTGAGCTCGCAGTATCGTGTAAAGTTGCGGACGAAACAGCGACTCGATGGATCGTGTTCGCCAGCATCCCGCGGATCGATAGCCGCCACTTAATATTTAAGGCCCAGCTCTCGTCTAGTCTATCGAAACACTGAAGGTGCCTTTTGTAAAGTACACAGCGCTAGAAAGACTGTAGATAGCTATGAATAAGAAGCTTGTAATTAGCAATTGTCAGTTGTCATTATCTCGTTACAATTTACGTGTAGTCTGTAAGCTTTCTTAAGATTGTAAAAATAAATAAAATAAATTAAATGAATAGTTTATTTATTTCTCAACTTTTTTCTAAAGATTATACATTTTTAACAACAATCACCGGCTGAAAGTTTCGTCTGTCTAGCTTCTAGCGAAGGCTATTTGATTGCGACAGCCACGCTATCCTCCCTACGTAAGTATTTACAAGAAACTTGTTAATTACTTCCTCCTGCCTTTAATCTTGCCACGCGTCGAGTACTCTCCAGGCCATGAGGCCACCATTCCGTCAGGAAAACTATTGACGAATGCAGTTCTTTTCATCAACTTAGTGATGACTCGTGAAACTATAAAGTTGAGTATTTCCTGCGCGCCTGCTCCCGGCTCGCGGCAATATGGTGAGTCGACATTCTGCCGAGCGAGTCAGCGCGCTCACTTCACGGCTCCCACACATACCGCCAGCAGCCCCAAGCCCGCTGTGCATGCCCAGACTATCAGAACTGAGTGCACACGATCCTCTACGTAAACTGATCTCTTCGATTATTTCAACAAATTTTATACGTGTTTACTTACTAAAATTGTTTAGTAACTTATGTCGTAAAAAGTTACGTTTATTTAGCAATCTTCTCTGCATATTCAGGTGCACGACAAAATGCCAGCTTGTTCCAATCGTGAGATAATAAGAAAACACAGAACAATAGATAGTTATCTAAAAGCAATTGCATGCAGATTACATTCGTGCCCGGCGATGTTACTAAACAAAGAATCTAGAGCCAACGTATAACGCGAAGCGACGTAATTACTTGGCAACAAAGACATGCCGCCATAACTAACTGCATTGGGCTCGAACAGTTAAAGTTAAACTTTCGTTTAGATCGCAATCTCGTGCGCGCGGTTAGTGCTCTGCGGCACGGAAACGTAAACGATGTGTGTGGAACGGAAAATGAATACTACAGGTATTATTTTGTTTACCAGGGAATACAGAAAGAGTTATTCAAAATTCTAAGTAGTCCCTTCTATTTTGTTAGCCTTTAGTTAAATAAACCCGTTGTAACTAAGCAAGTAAGTTGGGATTTTAACAAAAATCTGTGACACACGTCAATGTCTAGCTACGTGTCCGAGCAGACACTCGTACTGCTAGGTACATATAAGTTACATTATGCGACACGTCAATGTCTAGCTACGTGTCCGAGCAGACACTCGTACTGCTAGGTACATATAAGTTACATTATGCGACACGTCAATGTCTAGCTACGTGTCCGAGCAGACACTCGTACTGCTAGGTACATATAAGTTACATTATGCGACACGTCAATGTCTAGCTACGTGTCCGAGCAGACACTCGTACTGCTAGGTACATATAAGTTACATTATGCGACACGTCAATGTCTAGCTACGTGTCCGAGCAGACACTCGTACTGCTAGGTACATATAAGTTACATTATGCGACACGTCAATGTCTAGCTACGTGTCCGAGCAGACACTCGTACTGCTAGGTACATATAAGTTACATTATGCGACACGTCAATGTCTAGCTACGTGTCCGAGCAGACACTCGTACTGCTAGGTACATATCACATGAACTCACATAAACTCACGCCTTCTTCCCATGGGGGTAGGCAGAAACTACAGAACGCCATCTGCTACGATCCTTAACAACACGCTTGCTACACAACAACAGACATGCACAACAGCGCGCACGTAGCTCCCTCGCGCCGCTAATGGATTTCCGATATAAATATTATTTCGGTAGCGAATTGAATTCCGATTGATGTCGATGGATGGGCTGTGTGGAGCCCGATGTGTACGCCATACACGCATTGCTATAATAAAAGTTTATATCAACACGTCACAGAGGGATATTGTTGTGTGTTACATTTAAATGTGCTTTCGTAACGGTTACACATATAAACATTCTCCGAGCTGATATGGGTCATGTTGGCTTATGTTACGTCAAGGCACTGGAAGTTTTGGATCTATGAAATAGAACGCTACAAACCTGAAATACAGGAGAAGAATTAATGAGGAAGTCCATAATATGTAACCCCATGCCAAAGCTGCTGGACACCGCCGCGGCCTGCTGGGAATTGTAAGATTATGAAAATGGTCGCGAAAAATCACGGGATCAGTTTCAGCCCTGCTCTAATACAATACATGTCAAGTCGGTTTCCATTTTTAATCGACTTCAGAAAAGAAGGATGTTCTCAGTTCGTCAAGATCTTTCTTTATGTGTTCTCTGATGAGGTATTCCACTCATAGCACCGATTTCAACAGCACTGGTCCGAATAGCACCTGAGCACTTCCACTAACAGCAATGAAACAAAATTTAGTAAAGTGCGGTTCGGTGGAATAGTTTATTAATGTTATTTTCAGTCCCCGAATGGCACCTGCTTACAGTTTGTAGTGATGGGACGTATGTATTATTTGTTCAGGACATTACCAACTATAACATATCGATACGGCAAGTGCATGTCGGATCACGCACAGTAAAGGGCTCCGATGTCGTACGTAATGAATGCGGTTAAATGTTTACGTATGCAATTTGTTTAAGCGGGCTGTCACATTTCGTCACCTCTTTCGATTACACGGGACCAAGTTTTTAAGAATGTTAAATAAAAAGATGCTTTTTTGAAAAATGTAATCAATTGGCGAAATAATAAATAATATTAATTTAATAGATAAATATTTTAAAAACATTTCTATTGTGTTATCTAATAAACTCTGCTCGATAAGTATATGTTGTAGTATCTGTTTTTGAGATGAGTTAAATAAATGCCACAATAAAAATGTGTTTTAAATAATAATAGGTTGTAATAATAATTGTTTTAATAATAATAGATAATTAGATAGTAACAATTTAAGTACGAACATAATGAATGAAAATGATAGCTGCCAGACCGGACTGTCCCTTTCAGGGACACTGGGTGGGGACAGTCATGGGTATAATTAAATAACGCATTTATATAAAGTAACAATACTAACCTACTTACGTTGTTACTAACACCAAAATACTAACAAAACTGTTATGGACTGTAGTCTGAATTAAAGTTTTATTTATTTATTTATTTATAATCCTTTACAATGGCATATGCCATAACTCTGTTGGACACTGAGCCCAATTTGATGCATGGTCCTTTAACGACTAGGTATAGGTATGATCGCACAGTGGATCGGACACAAATTGTGGTCGGATAAATGGTCTTATTACGGGATGGCCAACAAGACCAACAACTATCTGGAATCCCGTTTTTCAACGCTGAGCAGAGCCATTAACGAAAACAGTGGCATAAACTTGGCACAAATTTTAGGTTTTTGTAAATACAGTTACGACTACTATATAGAATACAGACAAAAAACACAAAAATCGAAGTCACAAAAATTTGCTGCAAAAAAAATATCTCATTGATGTGATAATACAGGAGTTTAAAAATGGGTCCATAACTTTGGTCACTGTATGGAAAAACTTCGATTTTAGAACATACGTCAAAATCACGATGATGTTGACCCACACATTCAGTTTAGTTTGCGCTACATCAAGCATTTGCATGACTTTAACATAGTACTAGTCATTCTAAAATCCACGTAATTTACTCTAGTATAAAGTTGATATTCGTTTAAATGGAAATAATATCAATTGGAAACAAGCACTTGAATAGACTTTAGTTCAAGACTTTCGAGAAAGGTATGAAGGAGCTTCATGTGTACATTGTTTTTTTTTTTGTTTTCTTTTATGCTGCATACTTTTTGACATTAGTGTAGCAGTCTGTATGCGTGAGGCGTTCATTCGACCATTTATTCCTAGTTGAAATACTGTATGATTTGAACTAACGAAATTGCTAATAAAAGTGACAAGGTCTGCCATTTATTGTTTACTGACAGCGATACAAATAAAACACTACTCCTTGCTTCAGGTGAACAACGTGGAATTATCCGATACAAAACGTAACTTCTACTGATTTGTATCGATATGTTTTGTTTGGTAATATCTTGGGCCAAAATAATACATCCCATCACTAAAAAAATATTTTACGTAGGTGCCGTTCGGGAACTGAAAATAATTATAATAAACTGTTCCACCGAACCGCACTTTACTAAATTTTGTTTCATTGCTGTTAGTGGAAGTGCTCAGGTGCTGTTCGGACAAGTGCTGTTGAAATCAGTGATATGAGTGGAATACCACTCTCTGATTACTCAAAGATGGCTGGAGAGATTTGGAAAATTCTTTTTTTTTTAAGGTTATATTTCCCAGGTGGTCCCATTGTCATCAGGTTAGGATCTAATGATGGGATCCTGGAGAAATCGAGGATACTCTTCAAATATTATAGGCACCTATAGCGATTTGGGTATTTTTTACTCGATTGCGGCGAAGCCATAAAGGGAGGGTTATGTGTTATCGGTTGTGTGTATGTGTGGGTGGTGTGTGGTATGTATGTCCGTCTCTATGTTCCCTCGTAGCTACTAAACGGCTGAACCGATTTTGATGAATGATACGTCGTTAGACTCGTCTTTATTGCGCAAGTGTCACTGGGTATATTTAAAAAATCAAAATGGCGGATTTTTTGCGCCAAAATGTATGAACCTGTTGGTGAAAAAATGAACTTTAAAAAAGATGGAAACAAGATAATCTATTATTAAGTCGGAGGCATCTACTTAAACAATCTCACGCAGTCGGAGGCATCTTCTTAAACAATCTCACGCAGTCGGAGGCATCTTCTTAAACAATCTCACGCAGTCGGAGGCATCTTCTTAAACAATCTCACGCAGTCGGAGGCATCTTCTTAAACAATCTCACGCAGTCGGAGGCATCTTCTTAAACAATCTCACGCAGTCGGAGGCATCTTCTTAAACAATCTCACGCAGTCGGAGGCATCTTCTTAAACAATCTCACGCAGTCGGAGGCATCTTCTTAAAAACAATAAAGACCTATTGCCTCATATCATTTTTTTTTATAGTAACACGTGCATTTGCTCTGGGAAAGCTCCATTTGGTGAAGTGGAACTGATGATGAAGACCACAGATGGTAAGGTGGCCACCGGAACTACTTAATAATAAGCATTTCACAGATTGCGATTCGATTACTTACTTTAATATGATTGTTAAGCAATTTATGCTTGTCACAATGAATATGGTAAAGTGGAGCTGATGGGGAAGTACCAGGAGAACTCCTCAACAATTAACGTCCCTGCATCGGGAAAAGCAATATTTTGTAAAAGGTGGTGAGCAGTTGTCATTAGGCTATTGTAACTTAGATAAATTACAAACTGCCACGTGACCAGAGGGCTGGCCTATTTTTTGGCCAAAGAATAAGCATTGCCACACAACGTGGCAATGCTGCCAGCCTTCTGGGCACTTTTCCTGTTGACAGCGATGCGGATGAATTTTTTGATGCCCTCTGATTATTTCCCTTCCTTTTTTATATCCTTGTACATATTATTATTATTATTTTAAGACTGTTAGCTCTTAAATTATGTAAATATTATTCTTATCTTAGGTACTGTTCATTTTACTTATGTAAAATAAACTGACCCCTAAAAAGCGAAATAAAAACTTTTTTACAAAAAAAAACAATCGACTTTCAAAAAAACACTACAAAGTGAAAAATAAACTTTAATTTTGGAAGTCGGTGTCTTTGTATCTGTATCAAAGTTAGTACGTATGGAACAATGTAACGCGCGCAGTTAGTATGGAACAATGTAACGCGCGCAGTTAGTATGGAACAATGTAACGCGCGCAGTTAGTATGGAACAATGTAACGCGCGCAGTTAGTATGGAACAATGTAACGCGCGCAGTTAGTATGGAACAATGTAACGCGCGCAGTTAGTATGGAACAATGTAACGCGCGCAGTTAGTATGGAACAATGTAACGCGCGCAGTTAGTATGGAACAATGTAACGCGCGCAGTTAGTATGGAACAATGTAACGCGCGCAGTTAGTATGGAACAATGTAACGCGCGCAGTTAGTATGGAACAATGTAACGCGCGCAGTTAGTATGGAACAATGTAACGCGCGCAGTTAGTATGGAACAATGTAACGCGCGCAGTTAGTATGGAACAATGTAACGCGCGCAGTTAGTATGGAACAATGTAACGCGCGCAGTTAGTATGGAACAATGTAACGCGCGCTACGATTAACTTGAAACTCGGTATATTTATACTTATGATCGGAAAAAAAGTAAAACGTATATCAATCAGGGTTTTCCAAAAAATCTACCCCTAACGGGTGGAAAGGAAATTTCGTTTGTTAGAAAAATCTTATTTTTTGTTAATAAACTTGAAACTTGGCATGAATGCTTATCTAAATAAAGAATAAAGTTTGTGATTTTCAGTTTGTTTATATGTAGATAAGGTATTATTGACTCCTCAGGATTTTGATTGGCAGCGAGGGAAATGAAACGCAGGTTTAGTACACGAGGTCTGTATCGCAACTGAAGTAAAGGAAACAAATTAACACTAGGAGCGGTTACGCACACATTCAAACTCAACACAGTTTTTTTTTCAACTACCCTCTAAAGGGGGGGAGGGGGGTATCAAAGTTTGAATGGAACAATTTTAACGCGCTATCCGGTTACCTCAAATAACAGTATCAATACTTTGACAAAAAATATAGACATAAGTTTTTGGGTTTTTCGAAAATCGACCAGTAAAAGGGAGTAATTAAGTTTTTGGGGAAGATTTCACTGTGTGTCTGGATTAAGTCAAAAGTAATCTAAACATTAAATGACGAAAAACATGATTGTAAATTTTTTTAATTAACCCTTTTCGGGGTGAAAAAGGAGGAACAGTTTATGTGAAAATTCAATTTTTCCATTGATCAATAAATTATAAAATCTATACATCTATACAAATAAATAAAATTTAAGTGTCTGTTTATAATGTCAAAATAACAACTTTTTACTAAATGCATAAGAAATACGGTACTTTAACAACAAAGCAATTTTTTAATTTTTTGTCTATCTGTCTGTCTGTTTGTTTGTTCCGGCTAATCTCCAAAACGGCTAGACCGATTTTGGCGGGACTTTCACTGGCAGATAGCTGATGTTACGGGAAATAACTTAAGCTACTTTTATTTTAGAAAAATCATTAGAGTTCCACGCAAAAAAATTAAAACCCGTGAAATTGTAAACAAAAAGTTGAATTTGAAAAATAATTTTTACATTTGGTAACCCAATTATCGAGGATAGTTATAAGCTATTTAACATTACGCTACGACCCTTAGCAGCCGAGCAAAAAGAAACAAGTCAGAAAGAACACAGAGTTTTATTAAAATGTGGCTGTTATTTTAGTATATTGTGTATCTTACGACTTCTACGCGAACGAAGTCGCGGGGCACAGCTAGTAAGTCTATAAATTAATTATCAATAAATCCTTACATATTATAAAACAAAGTCCCTCTGCCGCGTCTGTCTGTCTGTCTGAACGCGATAAACTTAGAAACCACCGAAAGGATTTTCAAAAGGTTTTCACAAATGGACGGAGTGATTCACGAGAGTTTAAGTGTATAATTCAATAATGTTTTGTGTAAATTGGCTGAAATATGACGATTATTGTAAAAGATGTTGGAAAAAATCATGCCGACTGGAATCTTTACTGGCATGCGGCGCGTAAACCGTAAGAGAAACATTAAATTAATGTTCTACAGGATTGTACATCTTAAAAAGATCAACCAAAAAAATCCGCAATAGCATAAGTCAAAAGTAATCTAAACATTAAATGACGAAAAACATGATTGAGATTTTTTTTTAACCAACCCTTTTCGCAGTGAAAAGGGAGGAACAGTCGCATATTATGTCCATCTTCAAAGGCTGACCCACAGTAGCCGTTTTAATCTTTCAGAATTTGACAATTTAATTGTTATTTCCGAAGCTATTTTGACCAGTATTGTATTAATCCTTATCCAATGAAATATGTTATTTAAATTGGGCATTCAATGTAGAGTGACATCTTAACTTTTAAATGAATACTTTAAAAGATATCACAGATTCAAAATTATGCGTAACAAAATAATTATGGTTGACGGCGGCGCAGCGCTACGACAGGAGTCAATGACCTTTGCATCGACTATTAGGTTTGCGATCATCGCTTCGCTTCCTTTTAATCCGGGTAGTATGTTCTCGTGGGATATTCTTCAACAACCACGCGGGCGAAGCCGCGGCCAAAAGCTAGTAAATTATACGAATTAAATTAGCAACCAGTTTGATTTTGTCTAGACTCTAGATTGTCCTACGGAGCAGGACCAGCATGTTTCCAAGCATTCTTATCTTGGATATAATCCTCTAATTTATAATATGCTTATTTACAAAGTGTACTTTTGATATGATAAGATAGTTATGATAATATTTTATATGAGTTTTAAATGTTCTTTCGTTTAATTGCAAAACACAAGCCATTTTGTTGTAACATTTAACACAGTATCCCATAAAAGATGTTTCTAATTTAGATAATCTGAAAAATGGTTATTCTATTTTATCTTTATTTCTAGTATTAAAATTATGTCTATCACTTATTTTATTAAAAAGATGTAGATTTTTTCTTACTTAAATAATATTTTCATAAAGTCAGTGTTTTACATTGAGCGAGTGCGCGGCACATTAGTCGTCGTCGTAGATCAGCGCGCCGCAAATGAGCCGTGAGATTGCGTCACCCGCGCGCAGCCCGGCCGTGCGCTGCGTAACGCGACACGATACATCGATTCCATCGGTGACTACTAGCGACATCTGGATACCTTACTCTTTGCCGCCTTTCTTACAATAAATAAACTGAATAGGAAATTAACTTGGTTACGAGACACAAATCAAGTTATAAAAAGAGCATTTTCATCAGTTCTGTTGCCCTCAACGCACAAAACTGCTGCATGCCGTGGAAGCTTTAACTCACTGCCTCTCGCTGCTGCAGCGACTCGCGACCGTCTCTTTGTGCTATAAGAACAGCACAGCGGAGGCAGCAAGGTAGGGGCGGGGGGAGAGGAGGGCATGGTACGGAGCGAGAGTAAATGGGAAGCCATCACCTCCTTCTGTGAGGCAGTAATGCTCGCGAAGAAGGGGGCAGAACGCGTGAGGGAGAGGCAAGCTTTGCGCCCTCACACCCCTAGTCGCCGTTGGAGACGCCCTGTGCGACGGGAATTGGCAACCGATTCCCGGCCACCGTAGGCGCGGGCTTGCGGACGGCGAGCAATGGGTAGCTCGCCGTCCGGTAAGGACCAGACCCGAGTCGACAGCGCGTTGTGTTCCAAGCGAACCTCAAAGAGATGTCAGAACTATCGACGGGGTCCACTAGGGCCGATGCCAGCTAGGATTGCGGGATGTTCGAAAGAGTTACCGTGGCCCTGGCACAGGCAACTGAAGGAACACGGGTGGGTTTTAGTCAGTAAAAGAGTCTGACACGCCCTCCCGCTTCGCCCAGAGCGGGAGAAGTCATTTGATGATTTCCCATCCAGAAAAAAAAGGGACCGTTACTTGTTAGTTGGTACTTTTATTACTAAAGTTAAGTAACACTTGATACGAGTACAAAAGGAAACCAGTTCCTAAGCGCACGCGGGGACTGCACGCAGTCGGTAATTATTTA
The DNA here is from genome assembly GCA_947568875.1 of Fissipunctia ypsillon. Lineage (NCBI taxonomy): Eukaryota > Metazoa > Arthropoda > Insecta > Lepidoptera > Noctuidae > Fissipunctia > Fissipunctia ypsillon. The sequence continues at coordinate 24,872,008 of OX387652.1, read as the reverse complement.
TTTATTCACAAGGCAACTACAACAGGTAACAGTCACAGTACATCACTAGGTACACATTGTAGGTGTCGACCTGACTGTCACCCAAAGCGTAGTCGCACAACGTGACTAGCAACAAGGTACACATTGTAGCTGTCGACCTGACTGTCACCCAAAGCGTAGTCGCACAACGTGACTAGCAACTAGGTACACATTGTAGCTGTCGACCTGACTGTCACCCAAAGCGTAGTCGCACAACGTGACTAGCAACTAGGTACACATTGTAGCTGTCGACCTGACTGTCACCCAAAGCGTAGTCGCACAACGTGACTAGCAACTAGGTACACATTGTAGCTGTCGACCTGACTGTCACCCAAAGCGTAGTCGCACAACGTGACTAGCAACTAGGTACACATTGTAGCTGTCGACCTGACTGTCACCCAAAGCGTAGTCGCACAACGTGACTAGCAACTAGGTACACATTGTAGCTGTCGACCTGACTGTCACCCAAAGCGTAGTCGCACAACGTGACTAGCAACTAGGTACACATTGTAGCTGTCGACCTGACTGTCACCCAAAGCGTAGTCGCACAACGTGACTAGCAACTAGGTACACATTGTAGCTGTCGACCTGACTGTCACCCAAAGCGTAGTCGCACAACGTGACTAGCAACTAGGTACACATTGTAGGTGTCGACCTGACTGTCACCCAAAGCGTAGTCGCACAACGTGACTAGCAACTAGGTACACATTGTAGCTGTCGACCTGACTGTCACCCAAAGCGTAGTCGCACAACGTGACTAGCAACTAGGTACACATTGTAGGTGTCGACCTGACTGTCACCCAAAGCGTAGTCGCACAACGTGACTAGCAACTAGGTACACATTGTAGGTGTCGACCTGACTGTCACCCAAAGCGTAGTCGCACAACGTGACTAGCAACTAGGTACACATTGTAGGTGTCGACCTGACTGTCACCCAAAGCGTAGTCGCACAACGTGACTAGCAACTAGGTACACATTGTAGCTGTCGACCTGACTGTCACCCAAAGCGTAGTCGCACAACGTGACTAGCAACTAGGTACACATTGTAGCTGTCGACCTGACTGTCACCCAAAGCGTAGTCGCACAACGTGACTAGCAACTAGGTACACATTGTAGCTGTCGACCTGACTGTCACCCAAAGCGTAGTCGCACAACGTGACTAGCAACTAGGTACACATTGTAGCTGTCGACCTGACTGTCACCCAAAGCGTAGTCGCACAACGTGACTAGCAACTAGGTACACATTGTAGCTGTCGACCTGACTGTCACCCAAAGCGTAGTCGCACAACGTGACTAGCAACTAGGTGCACATTGTAGGTGTCGACCTGACTGTCACCCAAAGCGTAGTCGCACAACGTGACTAGCAACTAGGTACACATTGTAGCTGTCGACCTGACTGTCACCCAAAGCGTAGTCGCACAACGTGACTAGCAACTAGGTACACATTGTAGCTGTCGACCTGACTGTCACCCAAAGCGTAGTCGCACAACGTGACTAGCAACTAGGTACACATTGTAGCTGTCGACCTGACTGTCACCCAAAGCGTAGTCGCACAACGTGACTAGCAACTAGGTACACATTGTAGCTGTCGACCTGACTGTCACCCAAAGCGTAGTCGCACAACGTGACTAGCAACTAGGTACACATTGTAGCTGTCGACCTGACTGTCACCCAAAGCGTAGTCGCACAACGTGACTAGCAACTAGGTACACATTGTAGCTGTCGACCTGACTGTCACCCAAAGCGTAGTCGCACAACGTGACTAGCAACTACAATAATAATGAGAACAACTGCAGTAACAAGCTCAGTTGGTGACCTTAGCGGAGTCTCGTGCCCCTAGCAGCATGATTTGCTTCTATCAATTTGTTTTGTTCAGTGCCTGAATGTTTTTCTTCCGACTTACGGTGTCTATATATCAAGCCGCCACCGGGTGCGTGACCTTAATAAAATATTTTTCTTTCTTACTTTCTTATAATACGACGAATCAATACAAATTGACAGCCTTTTTGAAATAAACAAAATCAAGCAGTTTATGCGATAAGTTACAGTTCGTTCCATCAGTGTACTGATCAACAATAATTACAAAAGAGTGTGTATTTGTGGTCGGTCACGTCAGGGCGAGCCTAATTGGGTGATTATTGGTCCGGGGAACCCTCATCACAGCGGCAGCGGACAGATTGCGAGGCGCCGCATTTAAATTGAAACTAATGCGAATCCCGTGTTCGTTAGTGTTTGCAAACGACGCGGGGCTGTTCTACATCGCCCTACATCGTCGGATTACATTAGCATGGGATCGCGACAAAACCGCGAGACGCCGCACGATGTACATAGCTCGCACACGAAATACTGCTTGAGATGTGTAAATACAAATAGCACTAATACAATGAATAATTCAGTTTAGGTTTTAAATTCATGCTAGGTTCTGAGTTAACAGACAAATCATCTCATGAACAGCCGCCATTCAAGATTGAGTTTTTAATTTGCACTTACTCGTAAGTTGTATGTAGTGTCATCAAAATGGAATCAGGTGTGTGTCATTTAGTAGCTGAGGAGTCCTTGTACCCTTTTGTCATGGAAGTGCTTCCTCGCAGTGACCGGTCAGTTCGCGCACCCGGGCGTGCCTCTCAGCGGGACATTAATCAAGCCTCTCGTTCAGTTTCCTCCGGTCGGAGCTCGGTAGAGCTCTATCACCTCTTTCGGCTACATTATACAATTCATTTGCCTAACTATGTCGGGGTCAGCTTCCAGTCTCCCCGGATGCACCAGTATATTACAGCAGCAGCCAACTCTGAACTTTTTATTCAACTGCGAGTGTAACAAACATGTAGTGTTGTTTCTTTGACATGTAGTGTTATGGCACGACCTGTAATATACAAATATTGCACTGTTGTTTCTTTGACATGTAGTGTTATGGCACGACCTGTAATATACAAATATTGCACTGTTGTTTCTTTGACATGTAGTGTTATGGCACGACCTGTAATATACAAATATTGCACTGTTGTTTCTTTGACATGTAGTGTTATGGCACGACCTGTAATATACAAATATTGCACTGTTGTTTCTTTGACATGTAGTGTTATGGCACGACCTGTAATATACAAATATTGCACTGTTGTTTCTTTGACATGTAGTGTTATGGCACGAACTGTAATATACAAATATTGCACTGTTGTTTCTTTGACATGTAGTGTTATGGCACGAACTGTAATATACAAATATTGCACTATTGTTTCTTTGACATGTAGTGTTATGGCACGACCTGTAATATACTAATATTGCACTATTGTTTCTGTGACATGTAGTGTTATGGCACGAACTGTAATATACAAATATTGCACTATTGTTTCTTTGACATGTAGTGTTATGGCACGAACTGTAATATACAAATATTGCACTATTGTTTCTTTGACATGTAGTGTTATGGCACGAACTGTAATATACAAATATTGCACTATTGTTTCTGTGACATGTAGTGTTATGGCACGAACTGTAATATACAAATATTGCACTATTGTTTCTGTGACATGTAGTGTTATGGCACGAACTGTAATATACAAATATTGCACTATTGTTTCTGTGACATGTAGTGTTATGGCACGAACTGTAATATACAAATATTGCACTATTGTTTCTGTGACATGTAGTGTTATGGCACGAACTGTAATATACAAATATTGCACTATTGTTTCTGTGACATGTAGTGTTATGGCACGAACTGTAATATACAAATATTGCACTATTGTTTCTGTGACATGTAGTGTTATGGCACGAACTGTAATATACAAATATTGCACTATTGTTTCTGTGACATGTAGTGTTATGGCACGAACTGTAATATACAAATATTGCACTATTGTTTCTGTGACATGTAGTGTTATGGCACGAACTGTAATATACAAATATTGCACTATTGTTTCTGTGACATGTAGTGTTATGGCACGAACTGTAATATACAAATATTGCACTATTGTTTCTGTGACATGTAGTGTTATGGCACGAACTGTAATATACAAATATTGCACTATTGTTTCTGTGACATGTAGTGTTATGGCACGAACTGTAATATACAAATATTGCACTATTTTTTCTGTGACATGTAGTGTTATGGCACGAACTGTAATATACAAATATTGCACTATTGTTTCTGTGACATGTAGTGTTATGGCACGAACTCTAATATACAAATATTGCACTATTGTTTCTGTGACATGTACTGTTATGGCACGAACTGTAATATACAAATATTGCACTATTGTTTCTGTGACATGTAGTGTTATGGCACGAACTGTAATATATAAATATTGCACTATTGTTTCTTTGACATGTAGTGTTATGGCACGAACTGTAATATACAAATATTGCACTATTGTTTCTTGCTCCAGTTTCGTGTTCTATCTGTTCAAACAGTTCGGACAACATTTTTTTTAGTTAAGTTCAGCCGTTAATAAGGCGTGCGTACTTATATCTGTCTGGTTCCATTATCAAGGAAGTAATGTATTCTGTTGATAAAGAAATGATAATACTTACGTGTATATTTTGATAATATATATGTCGAATATAAATATGTCGCTCATAACTACGCGTTGAGCTGGATGATACAAAGTGATGGCGTCGTAAAGCCGCCCCGTGCGGATGGGGCATTATCCTTTAGCTATCGAAACGAAGCAGTTTTATGTAGAGAGAGGGTGGCCGAGCATTCGCCCCATTGTTGTCGATATAGAGCACTTGACGATATTCGCTGATGTACTGAAACACTTAAACAGGGGCTGTGTCAACAACTTTAGACCTACTTCCATTTTGCCGACGGTTTCTCAGATTCTAGAAAGGTTAATAAACAAATGTCTTACAAAATACCTCGAGTCAAACAAACTGTCCCCTTGACCTTGACTTTGGTGTGTGACCTTCTCAGTTTGGTTTCCGATCCTGAAAGTAACAAGTGATGCCGTCCTAAAACTGGTGAACTTTGTTTCCTCAAATTCTTATGGTAAACAAAAGGTGCTGGCGATCTTGCTGGATTTAGCAAAAGCCCGCTTCTCCTTGAGAAGCTGGAGGGGGTCGGAGCGAGAAGTACGCAACTTAAATTATTTTATGATTACCTCACAAATCGCAAGCAGAGAGTACGGGTTGGCGACATGTGCAGTGATGATCATTGCACTATCACGTTATCATGTATGGGGTACCATAGGGCAGTGACCTTAGTCCCACATTAATTTTGACATAATATATCAACGACCTTTGTAACCTCAAATTGCGTGGTGGCAGGATCATCACTTTTCCGGACGACACAGCTCTGATTTTTCACACGGACTCATGGGAAGAAGTTTATTCAAATGCTCAGCTCGGTTTCGACATGGTCGCAGAGTGGCTAAAAAATTACAAACACACTCTTAATGTGTCTAAAACTATGTACATTCCCTTTGCCATAAAAAATACGGGTCCCTTTCTAATTCAAATCTTTCAATGGCTGTTAACAAATATTTGAGTATCCAGATTAACAATGGTCTTAGTTTTCAGCCGCACGTAGACGCACTTACAGCGAGCACGCGAAAATTAATATTTCTTTTCAAAAATTTACGCCATGTGGCGGAAACTAAGACTATTGACACCGTATACTTTGCACTAGTTCAATCAATCCTATCATATTGTATAACGGCATGGTCTTAAATGGTTTTTCTTTTATCTTCCATCTCAGCATTATCATCCACTATTGTGTTTGTATAACTGTGACTCGTCATCTGATGTCCTTTGGAAGAAGCTCGTGGGAGCGGGTGTACCACCTGAGTTGACGGGTCTATTCCAGTACTGGTACTCTAACCAGCTAAACCAAGTTCGTTGGGGAGACGTTCTGTCTGAAGCGTACAGGTTGGAGTGTGGCGTGAGACAGGGGGCCCCACCTCACCTAAGCTCTTCAACGTGTATGTAAATGAGTTGATCGTTGAACTCAGCAGCAGACCAGTTGGGTGCAAAATAAATGGCGCTAGCGTCAATAATTTAAGCTATGCTGACGACATGGTGCTACTGGGTCCAACGGCTGGCTCAATCAGGGAGATGTTGAACGTCTGTGAAAGGTATGCGGCAACTCACGGCCTGTTATACAATGCAATTAAAAGTGAATACCTGATCTTTGGTGCCCCCGGGAAACATCTAAATTACGAGCCCTCAATATCCCTCAACGGATGAACACTTAAAAGGGTCACCCAGTTTAAATACTTGGGACACTATGTCACTGAGGACCTCAAGGATCAGATAGATATTGATCATGAGCGCAGAGCACTAGCAGCCAGATGCAACATGTTGGCTCATAGATTCGCTCGTTGTAGTAACGAGGTCAAAATAACTCTGTTTAAAGCTTATTGTCAAGCGTTCTACACGGGCAGTTTGTGGGTCAACTGTACGCGGAGGGCTCTAGATCCTCTGCGTGTGCAATATAATAATGGCTTCAGGGTGCTGTTGAGGCTGCCCCGGTTCTGCAGCGCGTCTAGCATGTTTGCTGTAGCACGAACTGACGACTTTTATGCTATTATGAGGAAAAAGACCGCATCCTTAATAAGTAGAATGAGGGCTAGCAGCAACAGTATTTTGAGGACATTAGCCGAACAACATGATGCACCGATACTGAGGCACTCTGTCCGGTTGCTCGTGCGGCAGGAATGAATAAGAAAAAATGATTTATAATATTAATAAGTACTAACCCTTAGTTGATAAGTTTTTTACTAACCAGTGGACCAATGTTGTCCAATTGAACAAATCAAATAATAAATAATAATAAATATTATACATATAGCCTTTGTTACTGCCACATCTAAGACGAATCGGACGACAACTCATATGTTAAAATCCATTAAGCCGTTTAGGCTACAGAGCGTGCCAAATAAATACATGCATACATACTCTCGAAAAACATTACCCTCCTTCTGGGGCAGTCGGGTAAAAACCACACCTCATTTTGTGTCAGGAGAACTAAAATTGAAGGTCTTAGCAGAGTACATACTGTGCCTATATCAAAGTCTCTTTCTGTTCCACCCAACAAATCAAAACTACCACGGAGGCCACACTTAGAAGCTTTATGTCAAGTAAGCGCACCGTGGAAACTTGTGAAAACCTTGCAGCTTACCGCGTCCTCTCCCCGTGACCCCCGAAGCTTTACGTGAAGTAAACGCACTGTGCCAACTTGTGGAAACCTTGGAGCTTACCGCGTCCTCTCCCCGCGACCCCCGAAGCTTTACGTGAAGTAAACGCACTGTGCCAACTTGTGGAAACCTTGGAGCTTACCGCGTCCTCTCCCCGCGACCCCCGAAGCTTTACGTGAAGTAAACGCACTGTGCCAACTTGTGGAAACCTTGGAGCTTACCGCGTCCTCTCCCCGCGACCCCCGAAGCTTTACGTGAAGTAAACGCACTGTGCCAACTTGTGGGAACCTTGGAGCTTACCGCGTCCTCTCCCCGCGACCCCCGAAGCTTTACGTGAAGTAAACGCACTGTGCCAACTTGTGGAAACCTTGGAGCTTACCGCGTCCTCTCCCCGCGACCCCCGAAGCTTTACGTGAAGTAAACGCACTGTGCCAACTTGTGGAAACCTTGGAGCTTACCGCGTCCTCTCCCCGCGACCCCCGAAGCTTTACGTGAAGTAAACGCACTGTGCCAACTTGTGGAAACCTTGGAGCTTACCGCGTCCTCTCCCCGCGACCCCCGAAGCTTTACGTGAAGTAAACGCACTGTGCCAACTTGTGGAAACCTTGGAGCTTACCGCGTCCTCTCCCCGCGACCCCCGAAGCTTTACGTGAAGTAAACGCACTGTGCCAACTTGTGGAAACCTTGGAGCTTACCGCGTCCTCTCCCCGCGACCCCCGAAGCTTTACGTGAAGTAAACGCACTGTGCCAACTTGTGGGAACCTTGCTGTTTACCGCGTCCTCTCCCCGTGTCCCCCATGTCCCCCGCAGCTTTACGTCAAATAAGCGTACCGTGACAACTTGTGGAAACCGTGCAGCTTACCGCGTCATTTCCACACGACCTACGCGTCCCCCGCGCCCCCCTCTCGGGTAAATAAAACTTTAACCGACATACTCGAGAATGTACGAACACACCTGAGCAACAACACGCGTTTTATTTTTAAGTAGTCAATCAAAGGCGGCCTGATTTCCCTCGGGGCGCTGCGTCAAGAAGCTTTCCAATTGGAAGTGCGTCCTGCTCGAGTGCGAGCCAGCAGGCTGCAGGCAGCAGGCTGCAGGAGGCGCTCGGCACAACACCAACTGCAAGTTATATCCGACAGTTGGTGTAAACTTGTACACAGATCTGATAGCGAGTTGGAAATAAAAGCGGGTCGCGTTCGAGCGCTTATCTTTACGTCCGACACCGAGTGCCGCGCGCAAGTGTTTCTGTATGATGACGTCCGACACCGAGTGCCGCGCGCAAGTGTTTCTGTATGATGACGTCCGACACCGAGTGCCGCGCGCAAGTGTTTCTGTATGATGACGTCCGACACCGAGTGCCGCGCGCAAGTGTTTCTGTATGATGACGTCCGACACCGAGTGCCGCGCGCAAGTGTTTCTGTATGATGACGTCCGACACCGAGTGCCGCGCGCAAGTGTTTCTGTATGATGACGTCCGACACCGAGTGCCGCGCGCAAGTGTTTCTGTATGATGACGTCCGACACCGAGTGCCGCGCGCAAGTGTTTCTGTATGATGACGTCCGACACCGAGTGCCGCGCGCAAGTGTTTCTGTATGATGACGTCCGACACCGAGTGCCGCGCGCAAGTGTTTCTGTATGATGACGTCCGACACCGAGTGCCGCGCGCACGTGTTTCTGTATGATGACGTCCGACACCGAGTGCCGCGCGCAAGTGTTTCTGTATGATGACGTCCGACACCGAGTGCCGCGCGCAAGTGTTTCTGTATGATGACGTCCGACACCGAGTGCCGCGCGCAAGTGTTTCTGTATGATGACGTCCGACGCCGAATGCCGCGCGCAAGTGTTTCTGTATGATGAGCGTTTATCTTTACGTCCGACACCGAGTGCCGCGCGCAAGCTTTTCTGTATGATTACGTCCGACACCGAGTGCCGCGCGCAAGTGTTTCTGTATGATGACGTCCAACACCGAGTGCCGCGCGCAAGTGTTTCTGTATGATGACGTCCGACGCCGAGTGCCGCGCGCAAGTGTTTCTGTATGATGAGCGCTTATCTTTACGTCCGACACCGAGTGCCGCGCGCAAGCTTTTCTGTATGATTACGTCCGACACCGAGTGCCGCGCGCAAGTGTTTCTGTATGATGACGTCCAACACCGAGTGCCGCGCGCAAGTGTTTCTGTATGATGACGTCCGACGCCGAGTGCCGCGCGCAAGTGTTTCTGTATGATGAGCGCTTATCTTTACGTCCGACACCGAGTGCCGCGCGCAAGCTTTTCTGTATGATTACGTCCGACACCGAGTGCCGCGCGCAAGTGTTTCTGTATGATGACGTCCGACACCGAGTGCCACGCGCAAGTGTTTCTGTATGATGACGTCCGACACCGAGTGCCGCGCGCAAGTGTTTCTGTATGATGACGTCCGACACCGAGTGCCGCGCGCAAGTGTTTCTGTATGATGACGTCCGACACCGAGTGCCGCGCGCAAGTGTTTCTGTATGATGACGTCCGACACCGAGTGCCGCGCGCAAGTGTTTCTGTATGATGACGTCCGACACCGAGTGCCGCGCGCAAGTGTTTCTGTATGATGACGTCAGACACCGAGTGCCGCGCGCAAGTGTTTCTGTATGATGACGTCCGACGCCGAGTGCCGCGCGCAAGTGTTTCTGTATGATGAGCGCTTATCTTTACGTCCGACACCGAGTGCCGCGCGCAAGTGTTTCTGTATGATGACGTCCGACGCCGAGTGCCGCGCGCAAGTGTTTCTGTATGATGAGCGCTTATCTTTACGTCCGACACCGAGTGCCGCGCGCAAGCTTTTCTGTATGATTACGTCCGACACCGAGTGCCGCGCGCAAGAGTTTCTGTATGATGACGTCCGACACCGAGTGCCACGCGCAAGTGTTTCTGTATGATGACGTCCGACACCGAGTGCCACGCGCAAGTGTTTCTGTATGATGACGTCCGACACCGAGTGCCACGCGCAAGTGTTTCTGTATGATGACGTCCGACGCCGAGTGCCGCGCGCAAGTGTTTCTGTATGATGAGCGCTTATCTTTACGTCCGACACCGAGTGCCGCGCGCAAGTGTTTCTGTATGATGACGTCCGACGCCGAGTGCCGCGCGCAAGTGTTTCTGTATGATGAGCGCTTATCTTTACGTCCGACACCGAGTGCCGCGCGCAAGTGTTTCTGTATGATGACGTCCGACACCGAGTGCCACGCGCAAGTGTTTCTGTATGATGACGTCCGACGCCGAGTGCCGCGCGCAAGTGTTTCTGTATGATGAGCGCTTATCTTTACGTCCGACACCGAGTGCCGCGCGCAAGTGTTTCTGTATGATGACGTCCGACGCCGAGTGCCGCGCGCAAGTGTTTCTGTATGATGAGCGCTTATCTTTACGTCCGACACCGAGTGCCGCGCGCAAGTGTTTCTGTATGATGACGTCCGACACCGAGTGCCGCGCGCAAGAGTTTCTGTATGATGACGTCCGACACCGAGTGCCACGCGCAAGTGTTTCTGTATGATGACGTCCGACACCGAGTGCCACGCGCAAGTGTTTCTGTATGATGACGTCCGACACCGAGTGCCGCGCGCAAGTGTTTCTGTATGATGACGTCCGACACCGAGTGCCACGCGCAAGTGTTTCTGTATGATGACGTCCGACACCGAGTGCCGCGCGCAAGTGTTTCTGTATGATGACGTCCGACACCGAGTGCCGCGCGCAAGTGTTTCTGTATGATGATTTCTTCATTGTCATTTACGACAATGTTGCTTTGAGTGTAGTTTTACGGAGTTGTTCGCCATTCTATGTAATAGTACTATCATATTTATAACTTACACAGGCTGCGCTCAGTTTTATTTGCGATGACGGGACACAACATCGTATTGCGACCACAGACGGAAACAAACCAATAACCCTAAAATACGGTGTTACTTGTGTTTGTGGGGGCCTGCGAGACCAGACATTCTAATGTTGGAGGTAAGTAATGCTTGTTTTTCTCTTTTCAGTTATGTGTTTTTGTAGTCGGGTTCGGGTCGGGTTTTTGTTTTTTTTTAATAATTTGCTTTATTATACATCCATACTAATATTATAAATTCAAAAGTAACTCTGTCTGTCTGTCTGTATGTTACCTTTTCACGCCTAAACCACTGAACGGATTTCGATAAAATTTGGCAAAGAGATAGATGGCATCCTGGGGAAGGACATATGCTACTTTTTGTCTCAAAAATAATCCTACAGGGGGTGATATAGGGGATGAAAGTTTGTGTGGGAACCCCAGCATTCCTTAAGTTAGGGATATGAAAATTGAAATTTATGCTTTTGGTAGGAAATAAAGGATTACATGGTTCAGCGTTTTTGAAAAATCATCCCCTAAGGGGATTAAATAGGGGTGGATTTAAAAAATCACAAGTAATAAACATTTTGTGTACCTCTTAAGAGCTGGGGTTGGTAATGTAGGCTGCATAGTTCGTGTCTTGACTTCTTGAGGTAACGTTTTAGTTTTTATTTTTAACCGACTTTAAAAAAAGGAGGAGGTTCTCAATTCTGTTGTAGGTACCTACGTTTTTTTTTTAATCATTTTTTTATGTCTCGCAACCGGCGTGCGTGTATGACCAGATGTATGAATGTAAACGAGGCAAAAGGAGTATGTAAGGATCGTAGCAGGTGGCGTTCTGTAGTTTCTGCCTACCCTCATGGGAAGAAGGCGTGAGTTTATGTTTATGTTTGATACCCCAGTACTCCGTCATTAAAAAACCGATTTGGAATATTCTTCTTTTATTTGAAATGATATACTTCCAGATTGGTCTCATATTTATCAAAATCCAGTTCTGATGATAGGATCCTTGAGGAACTGAGGGAACTCCTCAAATATTATAGGCATATACATAGAGATTTAGGTATTTTCATCAACAAGTCAAGCATTTGCATTCAGAAAGTATCATTTGGTGAAGTGGGACTGAAGAAGACCATAGAAGACCACGGGAACTACTCACGAGTGGAGATAAGATCATTATGACAGCTAAGCGACTATGACGATACAAATAAATGGTTCGGATGAAAATGATACCATATAACTGATCTGGTGATGAAGCCGGAAGGTAGGCACCAAAACTCCGTAATAAAACAATGTATGCTAGCTGTGTTTGGGCTTATTGGAATTGTCATGAGATGCACTCTGGCTACATCAATCTGCCTAGCCTTTTCCCAGCTATGTTGGGGTCGGCTTCCAGTCTAACTGGATGCAGCTGAATGCCAGCATTGCATTCTGGCTACAAATGATTTTAATGGTAATAAACTTGTAACTGCGCTACTTGAGTCGTATGTTACGTGTGGCCTTGGTTGTCAGAAGACAGATTGCGTCAACGATCTGCCGTCGTGTGGTTGATTTAATAGTTTGTTGGCGACGGCGTCAAAACTTGATAAAACTACGCCTTCCAAACTTCGGACACGACTTAGCGCGGCATATATTTGCCTTTTGCAAAGTTTTTATTTGAAAGGTTTTTATTTTTTTTCTCCTGAGGTGGTCGCATATAAATTTGGTTAAATTCTGACGAGTGGTTTTTGAGTTAGCTTCAATAATACGTATTTTTTCCATTTAGTGTATATAACTTTTAGTTATAATAACTTCCTGTCACTGTTATTTACTTCGCAAGTAGTGGTTAACGAATTTGGGTGAGGTAGGTACTACAACTAAAAAGTGGAAAATAAAATCTTATTTATAATAAAAAACAACCGAATTCCAAGAAAAACACTATAAAGTGTAAAATAACTTTAATTTCAGAAGTCGGCGGTAAAAAACGAAAATACTAAACCAAAGACACCGACTTTAGGTTTAGGTGTGTAATATTAAAGTTTTGTATAATATTAAAGTTTTGTATAATATTAAAGTTTTGTATAATATTAAAGTTTTGTATAATATTAAAGTTTTGTATAATATTAAAGTTTTGTATAAATTCAAAACCTCCAATAATAACCCGAATTCAAACCGGCTGATGTGAGTAGAAACGCTGGGAGGGGACTTCTTGGTGATGTTCTTCAGAAAAGTCAGGTGCGTAGTACTCGCAACCGGCGTGCGTGTATGACCAGATGTATGAACGTAAACAAGGCAAAAGGAGTATGAAAGGATCGTAACAGGTGGCGTTCTGTAGTTTCTGCCTACCCCCACGAGAAGAAGGCGTGAGTTTATGTATGTATGTTTGTATAAATTGGCTGAAATATGATGATATGATGATTGTTGAAGATGTCGGAAAAAATCATGCCGACTGGGAGCTTTCTGGCGTCCGCCGCGTAAATAAATAGGAACGGAACTTACGGAACTTAAGGTACTTTTAATCCAAGTAGTACATTCCCGTGGGATATTTTCCGACATCTACGCGGGCGAAGCCGCGGGCAAAAGCTAGTTATACATATATATCCAAATAAATAAAACTGAAGCGTCTGTTTGTAATGTCAAAATAACAACTATTTACTAAATGCATATACATATGAATGTACATATATGGTACTTATAACAAAAAATCATTTGTAAAAATATCATTTGTCTGACTGTCTGTTTGTTCTGGCTTATCTCCGAAACGGCTGGACCGATTTTGACGGCACTTTCACTGGCGGATAGTTATAAGGTGTAACTGAGGCTACTTTTATTTTTGAAAAAGAATTAGGACTCCCATGAAATTATGAACAAAATCCAATTCAAATAGGAAAGTTGTTTTCCGACATCCACGCGAACGAAGTCGCGGGTACTGCTATTTTCACAATAAAATTAGCCTAAGTTACTCCTTATAACATCAGCTATCTGCCAGTGAAAGTTTCGTCTAAAGTTTCGGAAATTTGCCGGAACAAACAGACAGACAGACAAACAAAAAAGTTTTAAAAAATTGTATATATTATAAGTACCATATATACTTTCGTAAGCATTTATTAAAAAGCTGTTATTTTGACATTACAAACAGACATCAATTGTATTTGTTTGTGTGTATGGATGTATGGATGGATTCAAAGAGTGACGTTCTAATCAAGGCGTAGTGTACTGCTGATTGAATGTATTAAAGATACCTTGTTACCTACGAAGAACCTATTTTAACCGATACGCTGATATTAGCTATCAATCGGACATTCCGTAAATAATAAAAGAGTAGTTGCCAATCGGCCGGGACAAGTAATGTAGTGCTAGTGATGTACGAGTGAGCGATCGCTCGATACGTATCGATACTCGACCCATCGATACATCGTTATGTGCAGCGTGTCGCGCTTGGAATCTATCGACGTTTACTGCTGCCGGAGACTTTATTAAACTGACTTTGCATATTTTGTAAAATGTTTAAAAAAGGCTTTTATTGACGCGGGTTTTGCGTTTGACGTTTTCGAGTAATCAATTTTTGATTCCGGTTTGATAAAACAATTATAGGCCGTTTCATACTTCTGTAAATCTATAGTACTCGTAATATTATAAAGAGGAAGAGTTTGTTCGTTTGTTTGTTTGGTTGAACGCGCTAATCTCAGAAACTGCTGGTTCGAATTGAAAAATTCTTTTAATGTTGGATAGCTCATTTATCGAGGAAGGCTATAGGCTATATAACATTACGCTACAACCAATAGGAGCGGAACAGCAACGAAATTGTTGCAAAAATGGGGCAAATGTATTCCTTTTGAGAGCTTTCGTTGCGTAAGCTGCGTAAACGATTAAAGATACCCAAAAATCATGTATATATGTTCCTATCAAAAAGTTCTAAAAAAAAGTACGCAATAGAATAATATGTCTATCTTTTAAGGTTGGCTCACTATAACTTTTTTAATGGTAATCAAATTTGTTATAAAATAATGCATTATTTGCGAAGGTTTTTTCATAAACATTGTATTAATCCTTATCCAAATAAATAGTTTCATAATCAAGATTGATTAAGTACATGTAAATTCTTTTTCATATTATTCGAATCGGACGTTTCGTTTAGAAATTACGACGGGTATAAAATTGCTTAAAGTGAGAAAAATGCGTTTAATCTATTAGTTACCTACACATTTTATTTTTTATTGACTGTTTGAACGCGCTAATCTCTGTCACTACCAGTCGGATTAGAAAAATTCTTTTTGCTTTTTATGGTCCAATTCTTGAGGAAGGCTTTAAGTATATAACATTACGCTAGGACCCTTGAAGCCGAGCAAAAAGAAAAAAGTAAGAACGAGTGCTAAGCGAAAACGAAGTAACAGCATGGGCAGGCGATGCGATGTGACGGGGTGGGTCGGGGGGACAAGAAGGGACGAAGTCGCGGGCGGAAGCTATATCTTCATACAGGGGAAGCACCATAAAAGCTTAGGTATTCACTCCGAGGTTTATTATATTATCTTATTAGTAAAGGTTCTTAAATAAATCCTTTTCAGTACCTATTTCTCAGATTGAGTTGAACCAGGTTAAACCATAAACACACACAAACACCTCACTCCCCCCCGTCAACACGAAGAAAGGCCTGCCGTGGCGGGCTGGCACCAGCCGGGGGTTGCGGAAGGATCGTAAGTTCCCGCGACCCTCGGCGTAGGTGTGAGATGGAACACCGGGGTGGTTTTTAGTCAGTAAGAGTCTGACAGACCCCTCCGCCCGCCCCAGGGCGGAGGACATCCATGAGGATTTTCCTCCCCGAAACAAAAAAAAAAATAAAGGTTGAACCATAAAATGCCTAATGAACTCAAACGAACAGAACATCTCAAAACATTTCTTTTAGAGTACTCGAAATAACACAGAAACAATATTGAACGAAGGGAAGCCCAATTCCATACACTATAACACATAATAATAAGCGGGTACCTACTTTCTATCACAGATCCGGCCACAGAAAACTCAATGTCTGTGTTTAATTACAGAATGCTAAACATTAATTTCCACAACTTTTTCTGTTTGAGATTTTTCACTACCCTCATTATTGCGACACGCTGTGTCGGAATCAGAATCACAATCAGAATTTATTTATTTTCAAGAATGTAGTTGTACATGGCATGAAGTTAATATATTTTAAGTTCCATACATTCTACCAGAACATAATCATGGTGTGCAAATATTTATATTCCATATATTCGCCAAATGTCATAAAAGCCATTAACCATTAACAAACGTGTCAGTTTTTATTTACACAAATAAATAAAATTGAAGTGTATGTTTGTAATGTCAAAATAACAGTTTTTTTAATAAATGCATCTATTAAAAAACTGTTATTTTGACCTTATGCAAGTATATACGGCACTTATAACAAAAAAACAATATTTAAAAACGTTGTCTGTCTATCTGTCTGTTTGTATTCCGAAACGGCTAGACCGATTTTGACGGGACTTTCACTGGCAGATATTATCTGATGTTATCAGGAGTACCATAAGCTACTTTTATTTTAGAAAATGAATTAGGGAACCCTAGTTCTTTTTCGCAAAAAATAAACCCATGAAATTGTGAACAAAAACTCGAGTTTTGAAAAAGTCTCTTTGCTTTTGGTAGCCCAATTCTTGAGGATGGTTATAGGATATTTAGCATCACGCTACGATCCTAAGGAGCCGAGCAAAAAGAAAAAAGTCAGTAAGAATGCTAAGTAAAAAAGGAATTAATGGCGGATCGGGAGACGAGGGAGTTTTATTAAAATATGGCTGTTATTTTAGTGTATTGTGTATCTTACGACTTTCACGCGAACTAATTCGCGGGGCACAGCTAGTATTATCTATTTCAGGATCATTGAAAAACCACGTCTTCAAACTTGTAATGTACGTAGGTATTATTGGCGCTAAAGTCAGAAAATATTTCAAGTAAGAAACACTGATCGAGATGGTTGGCTTCGTACTAAAGATAACCTATACCTTTACGACACAAGTATTACACGAAGAGAAGC